>JAARMF010004924.1:0-13332 GCA_022844705.1 Toxascaris leonina
GATTCAGACGCCTTATTTAGGTGTCAGAATTCTATGGCGCATTCGTCATTTGAAGGAATTTCATGAGGATTAGGCGCGATCTTGGGATTCCACCTTTGAATTTATAAATAACTAAATTCGAAAACATTCCGACAACTTTCTGAGATGCCGTAAAGAAGTGAATCACAAAATAAGGGATAACTTAGTGTAGAACCTTTTTGGAATTATGCACTCCGTATATCTATTATTAGCTCGAATCTAGCTTCAGAAGTAGAAATCTCCCACACTGAGATATTGTAAACAATAGAAGCTCATGACGGTATCAACGACTTCGGTTCGTTTCGTTTCTGTCCAACGAACACCACTTCTTGTCAGATCTAATAGTGAATCGCATTTGCATGGCACCAATAGCACAAATGTACCTCACGCAGTATGAACTAAATGCTCGCAGCGGTGGGGATCACCACCGTTCGTGCATCGCTGCAATCAGATCATTCAAATCAGTTGTTTTCGCACATCAACTATAGAGCTGTGGACGGCTCTTCACCGATGCTGCCACTAAAGAAGCCCTTCATGCGTGCTCTAAGAAAATATTTAGCCTTAACTTATGTCGCTATGATTCTTTGATAGACATTCGGAATCGACACTCCACATCTACTCCCAACACATGTTTAACAGAAATGAATAAGCATATTTAAGCTGGCTAGTGAAGGTTTCATAGCAGCATTAGTGCAAACGAGTGAGCGTAGCTGCCATGTACGAGGTGAGGAGATGTAGCAACGTGCTTCCCGACTACTTCTGACGAATCGCATGAACTGAAAGTGTTGCCATCTGTTCGGCAAGGGCGCTCATCATCGACCTCACTGATGAGCATACGAATCAAATCAGAGGCGACGCTCAAAGCAGAACAACGCTGTGCTATCACACCTCAAATTGAGCTCATTACTAAGCCATTCATCCTTTAGTGTGTCAACTCTCGTCTCGCTCTTACAACAAGCGATCATCACTATGAAGCACAGTAATATTAGCAACGGCTCAAAGCATGAATTAAATGCTTCGCTATGTTTTATGCTTGAACGTGGCGAGAAAATATGGGAAAGAAATTAATATTTAGACCCCTTAATTTGAAGATTTGGTATGCACGTTGTTGACAGGCAACAATGGACCATTGCGACATTCTGGACGAAGAGCAGAACAATTTCTGGGAGGATGACTGTCTCAATGTGCGATTACATCTATCCGAAATGGTCGATGCCAAAATGCAATACTATATCTTGCAGCATTCGAATGAAAACGGAAATTAGAAAACTCGTATGGTTATTCCTTCAATAAAGATTTGCACAATCACAAATACTGACAAAAATGACAAAGTTTCAAATCACAAATTAGATGTAATGGGAAGGAGACACAAATTACGAGCGATTTTTTATTACTCCTAAGAGAAATGAACTAAGCAGAGTATCATATGATCGGAAATAAACAATCTGCAACCTGTCATTACACTGAAATGGACAGGAACAGATGAACGATCAGTTCTCCTTCCGGTTAAATATCACACCATTCCAATATTAAAGAAAGGAAGTCGATGTTGAGGTTATATTTGTATATCGCAAGAGCGACGTGTTCCGAATTTACGAACCGTCAAACAAATAGGAATCACAAATGGACATAAGCAAAATGCTTGATGATATGAAAAGCGTTAAATAGAGTTTCAAATAAGAGTGCCGCTAGTTGAGTAATAACAACAAAACCGTCGGATGTTCTACAAAGAAAGAATTCAAAATGCGCTAATGCTGTTTCTTATGCCTATATGCGCCGCAGTCTAATTCATCGAAAGCGAAACAATGTTTCAGCGATGGAACAGTCCCTACTTTGCAACAGCGAACCACATTTCTTACCACTGACGTTACATCGTTAACAATTCAGGTTTCATCCGGTCATCCCATATTTCAGTCCAATCAAAATCATACAACAAGAAACAAGTGTATACTTTCCCTCACTCGCATTCCAATCCAGAGAAACCTCATCCACTGACCGGGCTATACTTGCAGAATTGAGGAAGGGATCAGCAAAATAGAAGCAGATGGGCAAATCCAAGTCCGGAAATTAAGCAAACATCAAACAAACTGATAAAATCGGGCAATGAATGCACTCACATCAGCATTTGCATATATTCACAGAATGCACAAAACGGTCTGAAAACAATTCACCTCTCGTTATGAACATTCGAAACGACGTTGTCTACATGCAATGATTAGTCGATCCCTCATGCAATTAAGCATCCAATAAACACATTTACAACTCTCAAACAACTATTTCATAAACCCAAAACGGGGCTCACTCATCGCTGATTACAAAGAAACGTTCGCAATGCAAAATGTGCTTTTTCGAACTGCTGCGTTTTTGAGAACTTCCCCTACGTGCGCAGCAAACAACGGCGCTTGCACCTACTCAGTATTCCCACTCTCTTCTACTCAATCGCCCACTCATCTCCCAAACAGTAGCAGGCGAATTGGGTGGATCCAGGAACCCGGCCCACTCCTCCCCCTCGAGCATGCCAGCGTCATCTAAGTCGCTTACTTAGTTGGAATCTTACATTAACAACAAAGTAAGTTGCTAAGTTGCATCACAAACTCTTTGAAGGAAAATACGAAGAAGCAAAAGTTCAACGACGCTTGCAATCTAGGGCGACATTTCGCGTCAGAACCGATTTGGCCTCAAGATATAACACATCCGCTGAAATTGGTCGGGTCGCGATCCGTCTCATAGAGTTTCTCTTCGCGTACGGGTGCTAGTTGCTTACTGCTCTTCTTTATCATCGAGAAATCCGGCATTGCCGCCTTCGAAATATCGAACGACGCATACACTAACGCATTCCACTCCTGAATCCGACAACTTATAAAACAAAAAGCATAAAATGTCTACCTTTTACAACCATCGATAAACGATGGATTTTGGCAGCGGAAAGAGAATCTGCAACTGACATGTGAATACATCAAACTGCATCAACAAATATCAAATGTGTTTTCGATTCAACTTCGGTCGTTCACCGATTCCGAGTGGAGAATGTGCAACCGACATTACGACATTTTCCGTTCATAACCGAACGTCGGTTTAACTCATAAAAAAGACCGACGACCTCTTTTGCCAAATAAAAGTTCGTCCAGCATAATGTCACATTTGTTTCATAGAAAGTGTTCTTCCAGTACCACTTAATGAAAGTTACCACTTCGATGGCGACCACTTATGCCTAGCACAACCCAAGAGAAATCTAATATGAAATAAGCATCACAACACACCTTAGTCTACAAATCAACACTACACAATACCCGAACACATTTTGCTTCCAACCAATCTCTCCGTCAAAATACCAAACGAGAATGGCACATGTACGATTAGCTTTTCCCGCACGATGAAGCATGCAAACCTGGTGTGGCGACGGAAAAGTGAAAGGTTCGGGTTTCACGAGGCCATATGTGGCCTTCGCCTCCAGACACGGGCAATCTTCAACGATCTTCTGATGATAGATCAACGAATTTTCGCGTTCCGCCTTCTCCAAGTGCCTCCTCAGGAGCGGCTCAATTTTTCGGAAGAAAAGATGCTTTTCTGGATGTGCTTGCATGCCTGAATTTGTTTCTAATTGGGTAACAAATCCATTCAAACTTCGCAGATGGCGATCAACAATAACAATCATGGAGAAAGGATTTATGTTAGTGAAACTATATAAGTAACGATAACAAGGACGTCATCTGAAGCTAACGCTGAGCCGAAGCCCAACTATAGCTAGAGCTTTGAACGACAGAGTTAATCGCTGTAGCTGAGGAAACGCTCTCCTTCTGACCGAAATTTCCGATCCATGATCCCCAGCTTAAATCAACCGTTCGTATCCTACCGTCGGTCAGTTTAATCCTTATTAACATAAGTGGGTACGACAGAACTTTTAATGTGCTTTTGCTGATTTGCATGCATTTCGCGAGTGTTGGGACATATGTGTGGAATAGAATCCAGAATGCAGAATTACGGGATTTATTGCGTGCGAAGTATAATACAATCGATCGGTGAAAATATGCGCGAATGGCCGAATCGGTTAAAAGTGAGATATTGCCCGAATATTTCTTTATTTCTTGGCAAACCATAAAATGAGCCATTAAAATGGCCCAAAATAAATGCGCTTCGCAAGAGTTTCTCTGGCGCGCTCCTTCACTTTTTTCGCTCGTCAAAAAGCATTCGTCAAAAATCTGCACCCTACACCGACTTCAAAAAAAAAAAAAAAAAAAACGACTTGAACGCTCGACTTCCATCGCATCCTTCAAGAGTCGACTGCCCCATCCCGAATTCATAAACTCAGGCGGGACAGTTTGAAGGAAAGTAACCAATTTTATCAATGTGTACAGCAAATTTGTATAAGCCTAACATGTTCGATGAAGTGATTGATAAAGACCTCTCCCTGTCAGCTTCCTTCCACTTCTCGGAAATTTCTCTCAAAATGGATGTGAAAAAGTGAACTAACGTTCGCGATATTCATGAAATCTTTCTCAGTGACGTATAAATTTCTGCTCCTGAAAATGTTCCCTCATTTGAACAAAAGCCAGGTGATCACCGAATTATCGCAGACTTAGCATTTCAAACTGAGAAAG
This sequence comes from Toxascaris leonina, assembly GCA_022844705.1. Lineage (NCBI taxonomy): Eukaryota > Metazoa > Nematoda > Chromadorea > Rhabditida > Ascarididae > Toxascaris > Toxascaris leonina. Next base: position 4,617 of record JAARMF010004924.1, read on the forward strand.
ACTGCAAAGGCAGCAAGTTTTTACCGGGTCCTGAAGCTTTTGCATATTTGTCTGCAAAGTCGGTGGCCACTTGATAGCAGGAGATTCCTTCTTTGCATGCACGTATTGCCTCTCCGCACTTGTCTTCTGCCAAGAGGCTCTCCCCCAAGAACGCATACGCATATGCCAGATAGAAATGCGCCTTCAACTGCAAATAACGACGCCACCTGCCGAATATCGACTCGTCCAGCTTCTCCAAACTGTTCTCTAAAGGCATTTCAATCTTCGGTTGAGTAGCTCAATATCTGTGAGTGAAAACTGGTGGTTACTCGACAGGATAACACTTCCGGAAGCCCTCAAGGTGTTTCGGTGAAAATTTTTTGCGACCTACAACGGGTTTCTCCACTCGGGCCCAATATCCTTCGACTGACGATTAATAAAATGCTGTTCGACTTCACTTCTCAATTCTCTGTAGGAAACGGTCAGAGAAATGCAAAGCGAACATTTGTATGCTATTATTTATTGTCGCGAAGAGAAAAACTCTTGAGTACGATTTTATTTTCGGGTTTGAACAAGTCCAAAAAAAAGTCCGTTGACGTTTCCCTTCAAACATTTGGGTAATCCTCATCAAACCACTCATAATATTCTGATCACCGCAAACATAAATTACATATGAAAGTGTAAAAAGATGCAACTGATGAAGGTTTCTAAACACAGTGGCAATGTTAATAAAAGACTACAATGAACAAACAGCAAACCATCGATTTCTTCTCCCACTAAGCTATTCAAAACTAAAAACGACGAAGGTGCATAAACAGTAGTATCGATAAAATAAAAAGTTTTGCGGCATACCTGCTTTGGTGAAGAGTTGACTGGTTTCATGCGCCAATGCCGAGACAAGTCCTGGGCTATGCTTCATCTCTATAGCTCGTGCTACCGTTATCTCTTGGGCTTCGGCGGTACTTTGCTGAATGTATGCTTGTAGAACTGCTGGATCAAAGTCCGATCCGGTCATTGATGAAGCCCCACTCACTTTGTCTAGAAGAAACAAGCTTTCATCGTTTACGCAAGTTGTTATTAATAAAAACAAAACTACGAAACCACTTTAGACCGACGGAAAATGTGTTGCTTGTAAAACTCTGTAGACTGAAGCTAAGAAGAGAACATTTTCAGGCAAATACTGCATCATTTACAATCTCGAGAGATCACTAGAATCGGAAACTAAAGTGTCATAAGATGAGGCAATCGTCATCATGCGCACCACAATCGAAAAGAGGACGAAAGGACTCTCTCTAAAACTACAGTTTTTTACTTTATTTGCAGTTGAAGCACATGCAAACGAGTACAAGTAATACAGCTTAGCCTAGATGGCACTTTGGGAAACTCGTTGGTTATTACAAACAATTTCTTGTTGAACAACCCGCCCTGAGAACAATATCGGACTCGAGATCTTCAAAGTTGGAGAAGCTTGAGCGCCTTCTAGTGGCAAAGCATCGCCGAGGTCCCTTGAATGGTTGCGCTGCTGTTTAGACCTAGATGCCTCTGCAGCCAACAGCTCCAAAGTTGAAACGAACCGGTGTTTTGGAGAACAAATTCGAACATGCCAGCAGCGCGTCGCAGACATGTATGCACTCGCTTTGCCTCACCCTCACGCACCTCATCCTTTGCAGCTGTCCAAGCTGCATGCTTCGTCAGCCACAACGCCATATTCAGCACTACGTTCAGAGCCTCGAACCAACTCTCGCTTAACTCTCTGCAATTTATGCCAATCACTGCAAAAGGATCATACACCTCACAGCTCTTGGTTGGTTTATCTGCGTAATCACCCAGTAAACATCACTGTAGCAATGACTAGCCGAACAGCGAATCTGATGTGAGGCAACGGAGAGAAACGATGGGAGGAATATAGGGTTCAGCCGACATAGTGGGCCAACATTCCACTTATGGAGATTCTGCTGCGGCCGTTTTCGATCACAAAGAAAAAGGTAACGACTGGTTCTGTTCTTGAGTGCACCCTTAATAAATCACTTCCACCGCAATTCTCTTCAATAAGTAAACAAATGAGAAGGTTCACCAGTAAGGCTGGCACGACACATGCCTTTGTGGAATGCAGTTGACCACGTTCCACGTGCAGTCACAAAGAAAAAACAACAGATCAATGTCCAAGGCGTGTTCTTAAATGACCAACCAGTTCAGCAACTCAACTGCTGCTTCTGTCATCACCCCCGAACGTCCACATTCCACAGACGATGCTAGAGATCGTCCATCGGAATGAAATTCGACTTTAAAAGTCGCTTAATGTGCAGGGCACAAGCACCCAGTTTCACCAACCTAGTTTTCACGACCAACCACCTGGAAGTGCTAAGACGACATTCAGACAGATGGACATATGCGTTTTCATAGAGACGACTTTTCCTAAACATGTCTTCAAAAGAATCTGCAAGAATTTACAAATGGCGTAACACGCTTAGTATTACTTAGTTTTAACGTGAGACAAATTTGCATAGAATATTTCGAGATCCCAACCTAACGTGAAGGCATAGGCACGAGTACGTCAAGCTTGCCCTATACCTAGCATCGCGGATCATATCGCAACCCTCTTTCTTTTTAGGAAGCACACCCACAGAGACAACATCTGGTGGGTACCCTGCACTCAATAATAAAAAATTGCGCAGGCAACTGAAAACATAACACGGTAAGCAAGAGTGAAAAAAAAGCTTACACAGCAGTAAGGCCGAGCATCGAATTGGTCCACCTGAACCGAATCAATGGTGCAAGTTTGCTGGTCGTTTCATGTTCAATCCCTGATGCTCCTATGGGCACGATGAAACCGGCGAAAAGGGACAGGTACTTGCTGAAGCCCTCGTCCATCATCTCGAGTTCATTGCTTGCGTTGACAAAGTGCTCGAGGATATTTTGTCTGCGCACACGCAGTTCACTGCAAATATGTCTTCACAACAGTCGACTAGAACTCAACTAACAAGTCGATGCTCATATAAAGCGATCTTGGAGCGCATCGAATAGCCTTCTTAAAAGCAGAAGTGATGCAGTTTATATAATGTAGGGCAAACTGGACATCTTTTCGTCCGAAGACAAATTGTCGATGAAAAGCAATACTTATTATAACTGGTTTGAACAAATTCAAGTATACAGAGCAAACAATGGAAAGGTGTGGAAAGACATCAACTCATTTCCGATTGAAATTGAAACAAACACATCGAAGGAAGGCTCAGCACCGAGAAGGCAACAAAGCGGACGTTCAACAAACGCATTTTCAATCAATGAAGTGCATGAATCACCGCTCATGATAAAACAAGCGATGATAGAGACGGTCCAAAAATGGTGTATAGAATTTGACTGTTGTACAGCAATTCTGTATTGAGTGACAACAAGTTTGAATATGCGCATTATTGCGGGCTCAAGCACACACATCACTCAACATTGAAATGCATCTCAGAAAATGAAGACACCTTATGAAATAATTCGAGCGATGAGTCTTATGAGCGCTCTATTTCCGGAGCACTAAGCTGAAGCACCTCAGACATGTCTAAAGATACTTGAGTCACTTAAAAGAGTAACCGTGTGTAACATATAACTACGCAGCCCAACTTTCGGCAATTTGCTGTAAATGCATAACTGAGCAGAGTGGTATAACCAGGAATGAGGAAATCGGGATGGGAGAGAGAAGTGGTTCGTCAGGTTGGAACACTCACCACTGCTTCCGGACTGCCTTTACCCATCCAATGCATGATAAAAAAAAACGCTTCTGTCACTTCTTCCCGGGAAGGAGGCGAAAATACTGCGAGTTTGCATTCTCGTTATTTATGTTTCCTTTACTCAGCTTTCACTGTTCGAATTTGACGTCTCATCTGCGACAAGTTGGGCAATGCCCAACGACGAGGAATATCTATATAATGCAGGTTGCTTTCAGAAATCACTGACAAAGAAACATTGCTTTTCGCTGTTTTGGTTAACGATCCGTTGCGAGGCTCCTAAAAGTTGATGGCAGCTATGTGTTAACACAACAGTGCTCTCGCACAAATTGACGTGTACCGCAAAACATGGTCTCGTTTTGAACTTGGCTGTTTTTTATCGGAAGTGACTTGCAATCTCTATACCACCTGAATAAGATTTACAATCTTTTCGCAAATGAGTTTTCACCGCAAACTGAAAGTATGCCGGAATCTCTAAAGCCCTTATACTCTTTCATTGCTTTTTTTGGTACTGTTCCAAGTACTGCGAAAAGGGCCAGGTGTAAGTGAGGCGAAAGGAGGGGAAAGGAACATTGGCGTACTACATAACTAAGGGATTGTTACGAACAGTAAAATTTCATCCCTTTTAGCCGCTCTACTCAAAGGCAAGAAGAGCTTTTCTACCACTTCTGGAAAAGGCATACTGACCTACAAATGTTTATCACAAGACTCGAAGCTATGGCTTCGTATCGCTTAAAAGTGTGGCAAGTTTGTAGGTAATGTAGTAATCGAATCGTAACCTTTTTGTCCCTTTCACATTTAAGACAATTCTTTGTCTTCACTTCCGGTACACAGATACACCCCAGCGAGATAAACGGAAATGAATAAGCAGTAAGCAATGATTGAAGGCTTCAGAAGAAGAGAAAGAAGGCTGGCAGAAGCAAATAAGTTCCAGATTCAGGATCGTTTGAAGAACGCAGAACCTACAAGACGAGATTACAGCGAAAAAATAAACGGAAATAAGAGTCGCGTTTTACGCGTAACCACCCCAACTTCTCATTTCTATAAACCTTTCAGGGCATTTCAGACTGCTTGTGATATATTTGTCACTTAATGTGCATATCGCTGAGACATTTACGCCATGATACTTTCCTTTTCGAGAGGTGGTGAAGGGTGAGATGGGCAGATAACCGAATCTCAGGTGCAATCGGCCTGCCCTATTGAAAACGGTGCAAATGGCCAGAATGCAAATTACCAGGCACAATATTGAATCGACTTGCCACCACCTATCATTCGATAAGCGGAATGTGACAAAGTAGTCAACTTTGTGCGAATCACAGCAAGCAGTAAGGTGCTTTTCATTCAGTACATATTTCGCATCTATAGCCATATCGTGTCAATACTTACCCACAAATTTTCTTGCTTTCAACGCTCGTGAGAATTGACTTCAGCTCGAATTTGACCTCGTCAGTCACCTTTATTGGGTTTCGATGGAACCAATGAGCCATGTACTCCCGATTATGGCCTTAAAATAACAGCCAAATGTTAGGGCCAGAAGGGTGAGATGCTGAAATACAACAAGCAGGATCACGCAACAGCAAAATTTGTAGTTATATCATCCATCGAATTTCACATCATCAAATCAATAAAGAAAGCCGGACTGGGAAAGTTGAAACTGAGATAGAGCTCGAGCTATGAGCTGAATATATGTCAAATTATGGCTTTTCAGTGTCTCATAAGGAGTTGAATCAGACTTGCTGAGTTCACGAAGAACATCAAGTACCTCCTCTCCCCACCCTCACGCCCCCCCCCCCTCCACCCTCTCCGCACCACGCACGCCGAACACGTGTTACAGGTGGAGCGTTGTTGTATCTGTACGATGCCCACAGCGAATGTGCAATATACGAGGGAGAGAAAGAGCGCGCGCACGCAAGCGCATGTGAGCGGGCGCGACATGTTGCATTACTCATTCTGCGGCGAAAAGAATTTTGAAACAGGAGTGGGGGGGGGGGGGGGGGGGGGGGNGGGGGGGGGGGGGGGGGGTTCTCCTCTCAGATATAACTGCTAATGGAATTACTGACTATTAAACTGCAAACACGGTATTCTGCACGTGCAGTAAGGAAACCAGCTCGGTTGTATCTCTGCTGAAAGCGATGTTCATTTGATTTTCAACTTTGCAACCTTCAAGTAGTAATAAACCCCGAGATGTCGCATATATACAGCCTTTCACTCAAACGGTGCAATTCGAAAGATCTTTCGAGTAGATTGTTGCCTAATTAATCAATGTTCTTTGACTAGTCTCCGTCCTACTTATCCCAGAAGTGTGGTTGCGCTCAAGATTTCGGGAGTGAGTCGTTGACGGCTTGTTCATAGAACTATTCTTCGTTCAGACTCGTTTGCTTAAATGCCAAAATTTTCATTTGTTTTCTAGGCCTCGTTCGAATGATAACTGTTCGAGTACTTGCCTTTCACTAATACGTGATTGACCCCCTAGCAATTAAATTACGGGTGTATGGATCGGCGGCACCTGAGTGGTAAATGAAATGTTACAGGCACAAGCGCGGCAGAACATACGATATGAAGAAGGCTCGGGCATCCTCAACGTGCTCAACTGTTGGAAGATTTCAAACCACCGCAGTCATCCCCGTCGCACGAACCGATGCGCTTCAGCATACTGTAGAAGCAAAGCTTTTCATAGTTCGTACGCAACCAACCGTTCAGTACCGACTTAGAAGTAGAGGCACTTGCCGAAAAGGTGGCGGGTGTCAGATGAACAAAAAACGTCTCAGAGAGGCCACTTGACAAAGTTCAACATGAGGTGCAAGGTCAGTCTCGGAAAGATGAAGGGGATCGGAACAACAAAGGAGCGACATCCTTTTAGAATGCTGTCTTATGATGAACTGTGGTCAGCTTGCAACTCTACGTTTTTGCTCATGACCTTGCAATGCTTTACGAGTTTAATGTGGCAACGGCTATCACGTCGTCTGAAGGAGGCTGTTTTCTTGGATGTGAATTTCGAGAATGGTGCCTTTGCACAGGTGTCAATCGACCCTCTTCAATTCGAGACCGGAGAACAGCTATGCTGTGATTAGACAAACAAACTCTCGATGACATCATTCCATAGTTCTTTTATATTAGAGACATGCAAAGAAAATTGGAAAACCAGCATGATATGCTCAAATAACGCCTTATACAAATGGGGTTCGGCCCCTGCGAGGTTGTAGGTTAAATCTTGAGTTGAAGCGCTTCTTTCAGGCTGATGACCGTCCAGTTATGGAGAACGTATAAAGCTGCTCACTATTTATCGTTCACCGTTCGATCAGCGCTTATCTCTCTCTCCCACCCCCCCCCCCCCTCTGGCTTACTGTGATATCCCCAGCACCGTTTTTGACGAGGAGTAGCCATGCTTCATTGTCTTGATCACCACTGGCGGCTCACGTTAAATATTTAGATCCGCCTGGTCCGCAAACGTAATGTTCGTGATTCCTTTACCCTTCCTTTTGATTTCTTCGTTTTAAACCTTTTTATGCCCTTCTCTGTTATATTTTTCGTATTTCTTGTGTACACCTCTCTCTTCTTTTGTTATATAACTGCATTCGTTAATATTCCGTTTGGACCGTTTTGCTTTATTTAATCAGAACGCTGAAACTATTACACCAATTCTTATCGCTCATTTTCGTGACATCTGACCTTGTCCGTTTTCATCATTACCTATTCACAATCTTCACACATCGACTTGTGAGCTTGTGAGCTTCACGAGTGTTTAGGTCTTCATCGCTTTCCACCTGTCGAATGCGATCTTCAGCCCATACTCTCACAAAATATAGTTTTGGTCGACATTTGGTCCGTTTTACATTTTCAGCAGTAGTTGTTTAGTTATTCGACCAACTCCGCAAGATTGCTGTCCTACTATTGTGCTTGCTCATTCTTGCAGTTTTGACGAGTTCAAATCGTTTCTTTTTTCATTCCAATATTGACGAAGAAATTAGGTGGTATGATCGCTGTGGAGTGGGCGCGAGTTTCTCTCACAACTGAGGTTGCGTATGTTTGTGCGGAATTGATTTGTGGCTATATTATGCTGCTTTCCATTTTATATAAGAGATAATCCGTGTAAGTGACATGTAGATGTTTCACAAAAGCCTCCGCAATCCTGCACGATACTTCAACGATGTCCATCTGATGGAGCAGAGCATTGTCGTTTGTTGATATGCGTGCACACACTCACAGCATCTCTCTTAATAAGCAAGTGACAAAGTGAGCTGCCTGAAACTTTGCGATGCATAATCGCGTTCAGCAGAAGCAGTTGCTACTTCAAATGACGTGCTTATTAATTTGTTCCTTTCTGTGGTTTGTATAAAAACTGTCATAGATAAATATTCCCCGTCCGTGCAACCCTCTATACCTGAAATTAACTGAAGACTACCTACCACAATCTCCGCTTCCACCTAACCCCTTCCTGAGTTTTTTTTAGGCAATTCGACCATTGACCAACCTGCGGCATCACCCAACAATGTGCGTCAAGTGAGGTGAAGTAGGAAAGCGAAGAAATGCGAAACATTGGACATGCTGTTGTCAGCTCAGTGATTGACTGAATTCTAAAAAGTTTTAGCTAAAACAAACAATCCGAGTGACATTAACGATTGTTTCTTCCGCGATCCCTTTTCCATTGGATTGAACGGCGTTTCTTTTTGCTCGTCAAAGCGCACAGTTTGAAAGCACCTCTGAGTTGTCAGTAGTAATACGAACATCTCTCAAGGATTTTGCAGAGCAATTGGCAACGAAATATAAGCTGATAATCGCCCCCTCCCGCTTCCACCCCTCTTTCATATATTCGATAAAATTGATGACTGTCTTGAATACAAACCTCCTCCCCCTGGTGCTTGAGGGAAAAGTCAGAAAACATGCTTCTATTCAGTGTGATGTGCAGTCTAAAGCTGGTCGTAAACGGTCGAATCTTAGCCACACAATTTGTTTCATTCGACAGATTCAACCGAGAAACTTATAGCATCTCCGAGTAGCAACTGATCTATACCTGGTTTTTAGGG
>JAARMF010004927.1:1346-13321 GCA_022844705.1 Toxascaris leonina
CCCCCCCCCCCCTCCTGTTTTCACCATTGACGAGAGTGCATCTTGCAGAATATCGTCGAAGGTAATGCAAGTGTATCGCGAAGCAAAATCTATAAGGCATTCTTTGATCATGCTGGTGCTCGTGATCAAATTAATGTTATTTGCTCGAATGCCGCTCTTAGCTATAATGTCGTATCGTCGACATATTGTGAATCGACAGTGAAAGGAGTTACCTGCATAATATTTCATACGTAATTTGTTATTGTAATAATCGAATACGCTAATAAATCTAAATGTTGTTCAATTAGTCTCTTCATCGAAGGAAAGAGAGAACGTAAGCATCATCAACGTTGGGGTTAGGAAGTGGATCTGCGTTAAATCAATAGGGAGGAATGAGGAGATATGGACCTCAAAAAACTCCGCAGGAATTCGTTGAGGAAGAGGAAGAGAAGTGCAGGAGGAAATGACGTTGCAGAAGGACTTTGCGAGATTGATGGATGATTTTGTGAATGGGGAAAAGAAGGAAGACGCATGAAATTTTCCATATCCTATAACCCATTAATATTTGTGATAACCCTCTTAGGTAGGTAACGACTTCAAAGAAAGGAAAAACCTGGAATTGAGCACCTGAGAAATCGACAGACATTTAGTTCATGCAATTGGCTTCATGAGCACCTCANACGACAGATATTTAGTTCATGCAATTGGATTCATGAGCACCTCATGTTTTGATGCAAAAGAAGAAGCGCATCAATGGACGAGGCACAAAAATGTGTTATATGTAATTCGCTTATCCAACCAACCGCGCAGTTCGCCGACAAGAAACAGATATGGAAAATACTTCATTCAATCGTAAACAAAACCGATACGGAATGAAAAAGCAACCAATCTAGAAAGGTAATTAAACTAAGGTGATCAAATACGGGTGAGTTCAATCACACAAGTTTGAGGGTTTTTACTATGATTACGGCCGAATGAGCCGAAACGTCAGTATAAATATCCCAACCTGATTCGGCATATTCGAGGGCCCATAACAACAGACAATCGCAACACATATTATTATTATTGTTATTATTATTATTACTACTACTATTGTTATTACTATTACTATTATTATTATTATTATTATTATTATTACTATTATTATTATTATTACTATTACTATTATTATTACTATTATTATTACTATTACTATGGGCCCCAGAAATAGCAGTGTCGTCAACGATATACACAAATAATCGCCATATTTCTCGTGCCCAAATAGATTAAGCAACGCCAACTACAACAATCACTCGAAAATAGACGGCAGGAAGATGTGTAGTATGGTGATGGTTTACAATACGACAATGATGTACCTTATGACAATATGCTCTAACTGTAATCTCTACTCGTACCGAAAAGACGTCTGCCGTAATATTTCGTTAATTCGTAAGAATGAAAGAGTGGTAAGTTGGATGATATTACACGAAATTTTTTTCATCCTTTAGCAATATTTGAAATCGAGTGTTTTGTGAAGATTGGTTAGATGCCCACTTAAGGTCTACTGGACCATACCCTACCAAACTTTTCATATGGCTGCAATATTTTGCTCGAATACTATCTTGTCACGGTATAGCGCAGTTTATAGGTGTGGAAAAAACCATAACTGCAACACCTCGTATTTGTGCAGCGCTCATACACGCGAGTTGAACATCCATAATCGCCATCACGGTAGCCCAAACAGAGAGAATACCATCAACACCTGTCCGTAAAAATTCATAAAAAATAAATGCATTAAAAGAAATCTAAACAATGTCATAAAAAAGAAAAAGGTTCCAATCATCATCATTCCCTTGCTCGTTCCCGAATTTCTTCAGTGGTCAACGTTCATGCGATGCCTCATCTATCTTGGTTGAGTGGGACATTGCATTTAATGTGACAGATAAATGCTCGCCGACCGCCGTATCGCTTCGTCTGATCCGACATCGAAGAGGAGAATCGTGGTTAGCCGAAGACAACAGTTGACCTCTGTTGCCTGCCCGGTGCTATGAGGAAGAGGCGAATGGATTTTACCTGGAGAGAGGAAAGAAATCTCAATAATCGCCGAAATATTTTAATCGTACGCAAAGGAATTTTGTTTGCGACGAAGAAAATTTGCATGAGTTCAGGGTATAAATATAGTTGTCGCACAGAAAAAACCACTTGTTTCGTCAATATTTTCTAGGTTTAGTGGTTTCGCATGGCCTCGGCCTATGTTGGCGGGGCTGGTGGTAGACCGGTTGCGGGTACTAGTGGAGCAAAAGTAATAGCTAAGTCCGCATATGTGGGCGCTCCAGGTTTGTTCATTCTTGAATTTGTGTTCCTGCAGAATTCGCCTTATTGCCTTAATAGAAGAAGCACTCAGCGCCTTAGAATCGACGCTGAGTTCCTCGTTCTAAAAATTTCACCTGAGTTTCGCTGTGCTTCATCCGAGGTCATGATATCAAGGCCATCCCCCCTAACCTCTCTACGCCTTGGATTCAGCGTTTCCTTTTGTTTCTCATAAGTCGCTAAGACGAGATGATCATGGATCACAGCTTGTCTAACTAACAGTGTTTAATGACGCCCCGCCCATGTTCCATGCGACTCTTTCTAGAGGCGGTAGATTTTTTTTTTGTGGGATAGAGATAACCTGAAGATGAATTTGATTTATAGGTGTTACTAATGGAGCTATGACAGCTTATCTAGGTTCATGTGGTGGTGGAGTAGCTACTGCTCCTGGAACAACGACTTACTTTGCATCGCCAGGAGGTTGGTGATTCATCCGAAGCAAAGACGATTTAGATGCCACAGAAAATTGGTCATTTAAAGAAGAAAAAAAAGAAAAAAACCAGTTTTGCTCGGAAAAGTGACATTACGGCTGAAGCATTTCAGTGGAAATTAATCAAAGTAGGCTGCGCTAAGACAAAAGCAGCACACCACTCAATGGTATCGATCAGCTAGTATTCCGTTGGACTTTTATGCGCAATTTTCATGACTATGATATATTCCATGATAATAGGAATATAAGGAAATGCGGGTCGCATCCAAAAACAAGTTGACTTATTGTGGATGATCCCTGATGCATTTTAAAGGTGTTTTAGCGGTAATCCGAAACCCTTTCGGTATTTGCAATTTGCAGAAGTTCGTATATTGCAAGGTATACGAATTGCAATAGTTGACTCTCCATATTCCGTTTCGGCATATTTAAAGACATTCCTAATTGGTCACGTTCTAGGTATACTCAGAGAAGCGATGTATGATCACGGAAGGTATCGGCATCCCCCTAACCAAGCCGACCTTTTAAGGTCCCTATGGAACAGCGGAAGATTCTATTATTGGTGAAAGAGAGCGATTTGTGTAGGATACCACTTGATGGGAAAGTTGTAAGAGAAAATTGCAACACAAGTCGATCCTATGGAATAGTCAGTGGTATATCCCGCAAGTGAAGTGATTGATGGCGGAAGAGCGTAACAAGGCCACAAAATGGTGGTCGTTTTTCAAATGCTTAGCTACCCTCTTTTCTTAGGGNAAAAATCGCAACACTAGCCGATCCTATGGAATTGTCAGTGGTATATCCCGCAAGTGAACTGATTGATGGCGGAAGAGCGTAACAAGGCCACAAAATGGTGGTCGTTTTTCAAATGCTTAGCTACCCTCTTTTCTTAGGGCTCGCGAACTTCACATTCTTTGAGTATGCTCGAATAAGCTCATGCAGAAAAGTATGACTCATTCACAAGACAGTTTCCAACGGCGTCAATTTTTTTTTTCAGCNATATGACTCATTCACAAGAGAATTTGCAAAGGCATCAATTTTTTTTTTTTTTCAGCGGCACCTGCAGGCAAATCTACGATAGTGACGGTGGGAGCCCCATTAGGCGCGCCGATGATAGCAATGGCGGGAACTCCAGTTGGTGCTTCTACGATGACCGCAGTTGGAGGAATTCCTGGAAAATCAACTATGACTGCAATTGGAGGTCCACTGGGTGCGTCAACGATGACGGCAGTCGGAGGTGCCCCGGCTGGTGCTTCCACGATGACCGCAATTGGAGGAGTTCCTGGAGAATCAACTATGACAGCGAATGGCGCAGCAGCGGGGACGTCTACCATGACGGCTGTTGGAGGAGTTCCAGTGGGTGCATCCACGATGACAGCAGTCGGAGGAGCTCCAGGGGGGACATCGACAATGACAGCTGTTGGAGGAGTTCCAGGTGGTACATCGACAATGACAACTATTGGAGGAGTTCCAGGGGGTACATCGACAATGACAGCTGTTGGAGGAGTTCCAGGGGGTACATCGACAATGACAGCTGTTGGAGGAGTTCCAGGGGGTACATCGACAATGACAGCTGTTGGAGGAGTTCCAGGGGGTACATCGACAATGACAGCTGTTGGAGGAGTTCCAGGGGGTACATCGACAATGACAGCTGTTGGAGGAGTTCCAGGGGGTACATCGACAATGACAGCTGTTGGAGGAGTTCCAGGGGGTACATCGACAATGACAGCTGTTGGAGGAGTTCCAGGGGGTACATCGACAATGACAGCTGTTGGAGGAGTTCCAGTGGGTGCATCCACGATGACAGCAATCGAAGGAGCTCCACGGGGGACATCGACAATGACAGCAATCGGAGTGGCCCCAGCTAGTGCATCCACGATGACCGCAGTTGGAGGAGTTCCTGGCAAATCAACTATGACAGCGATTGGCGCCGCGGTGGGTACGTCCACCATGACGGCTGTTGGAGGAGCTCCAGTAGGTGCATCTACGATGACAGCAGTCGGAGGAGCTCCAGGGGGGACATCGACAATGACAGCTGTTGGGGGAGTTCCAGGGGGTACATCAACGATGACAGCTATTAAAGGAGTTCCAATGGGTACGTCTACGATGACAGCTGTTAGGGGAGTTCCAATGGGCATGTCTACGATGACAGCTGTTGGAGGAGTTCCGGGTGGTACATCTACGATGACAGCTGTCAGAGGAGTACCAATGGGTGCTTCTACGATGACCGCAGTTGGAGTTCCTGGCAAATCGACCGGGGGAGCAGTTGGTTCCCCGATGGGCACATCTACGATGACAGCTGTCAGAGGAGTTCTAGGAGGCATGCCTACAATAACGGCTGTTGGAGAAGTTCCGGGTGGCACGTCTACGATGACAGCTGTTAGAGGAGTTCCAATGGGTACATCGACGATGACAGCTGTCAGAGGAGTTCCAGTGGGTATATCGACGATGACCGCAGTTGGAGGAATTCCTGGTCAATCGACCACGCCAGCGATTGGGACCCCAATGGGCACGTCTACGATGACAGCTGTCAGAGGAACTCTGGTGGGTGTCCTGACGATAATTACTGTCGTAGAAGTTCCCAAGTAGTCTATGAGAACAGCTCTCCAATGGGTCTAGATGTATGAAATTTTCTACTTATAGCTTCTTGGTAGACAAGTTGAAATCAAGTCCAGACCCAATATAGCATCTATAAGCAAACATCTAGAGGCAAAAGAAAGAAAAAGCTCTGAAACGATGTAGATCTTTGATTAGGTGTACGATCTTTGACTACATATCCTAAAAAAGTGAGATCTCATGCATGGTTAGTGTTTTACGATGCCTCATTGATTATGCAGTTATTACATCTTGCAAAGAAAGTGATTAATAATAAGACTGGCTGAGTTACTTAAGGCTCCTCGTTAGGAGAAAGGAAATGAAGTGTCAAGGAACATTGCGAGAAATAAAACTGGGAGAGTAAATAAATTGATGGACAGGAAAAGGGCTAGTTGATATATCCTGATAGTAATAAGCTGAATTGTTTTTCCTTAAGACGGGGAAGATGTTCAAAATAAAACCTAAGATGACGACCACTTGCCAACTATATGAAAATGTGATGTATCGTTCTCGTGGGAGAAGTGCCTCACTATGACACGATGGCTTGAGTACAATGACTAGGCGATGTTGCCTAGTTAGACTGCCAATATATGCAATGAAAATGGTGGATTCACTAACCACGCATGCAGCGTACCGATTGTATAAAAGATTGTTTCTAATTACATATGGACATCTTCCCCTCCCCTCCCCTCCCCTCCACCCCCTGTCCCTCACCCATCCCTATCAATTGAGGTGTCGTGGGCGACGTTGGAATTCCAGGTTTTTCGAAAAAGGGGTTTTTTAGGGCAACGTAGGGCGTAGGGCAATAAACTTTTGATCTTTTTTTTTCATTTCAGATGCCTCAACAATGACGATACTTCAGATATATCTATAATACTAAAGAATACGATATTCATATTTTCTGCCAGATTCATTTAATTGAACTAATTAATGACAAATAAATATTGATCTCTTTATTTGTTGAAGTCGATGATTGTTGTATGTCCTACGTTTGTTTGGATATACGACTATGCGATAGTTTCGACCTTCGAGTGGGGTAAGAATTGCGACGATGGAATTCGACGAAAATAGTATAACACCATAAATAGTCGCCAAAATCCCGAGGAGAAGCATCAATGAATGCGCATTTCCAAGAAGCCGGTCGCTGATCTGGACTTTTTTACGGTGACTATGACTTGGACTCTTTTGAGGGTTTGTAAATGACGAGAATCATAACATTGCACACTTTCCAACACAAGTAAGACAAGCGATGATCGTAGATCCTCGCGGTTTCGATGAACACCCGATCGGAATTTGATCCGTCAATTGAAGCGGATGAACGAGAACACCGATCACTGATGAACGGCCATCATCACGAAATAGTATAGTTAAAACTCACCTACTTAATTCTCGCTCGTTTCCGGATTTCCTTGGGATTAGCATTTGCGCAACGTCTCCTCCATATTGGTCGATCGAGGGCATCCTCCACCATTAAGCCGATCATTTCCATGTCTTGCCTAATTGTGTCCATCCATCGCTTCTTGGGTCTTCCGCGAGGTCGTCGGCCAAGTGGGCTGAGTTCCAGATCGCTGCAGGCTACTGATGCGATATCGCTGCGCCTCACATGTCCAAACCAACTAAACCTTGCCGCTCGTATTTTTTTGGTTATTGGCGCGGTGCCAAGACAGTGCCGAATGACGTCATACATGATATGGTTGTGTCTTGTTACTCGGAGACACTTACGTAAGGTAGGTATACTCAACGGCATAGCATCATCATCAAGTACGTGATATAAGCAACGTATGGAAATCAGCTTATTCGTATGTCAACCGTCGATGTGATGTGTAATTGGGTTGTTGAAGAGATAGGAGGAGGAAATCGACGCCAATATCAATGAAGTTTACCTAGTAAAAGCGTGATATAGCAGTAGTTCTCTTTCTCAAAAAAAAAATGCGACGAATACTATTGCATTTACAGAGCTTTATCAAAATATGAAATATTCTATATTTATTATCGACTTTTGGCTTGAGTCTAAATTCTAAAACATTTCCTTCCGTTTGTTTTATGCTTCGCATATTGCAATATGGAAAGCAAGAACGCAGCAAACCACCAACAAGATGGGAAGATCCTTTGCATCCAAGACGTCTATATGGCGTCGCTTGGATGCGGCGAGCTCAGGATGGCGAAAGATGGAAAAATCGTGAGCTGCATCGATGGAGAGAACGATGGAATCGATGAAATCACAGCTGTATGGACGAAACAATACAGGCCAACTTATTAACCAAAGAAAATACCATGAAGGAGGCATCTATATTTCGTTTCATCTCGATCTCTTCAAGAAGAAGTACACTGCAGCAGCATCGTATGGTAGCCGTATTTCTTAGTGTAGCACACAAAACCTCAACAAGCAATGCCTAAGGCTATTAAGTTAATAAAAGATTTTGCATAAAGACATTCACCTCATAGCTATGTCTCCTGAACTGCTGTATGGGCCTCATCAAGGATGGACGTATGGCGCTCACCAATGCGTCGACTTCTTTACGATAACCGGCTGAATAAGTAAGCTTGGCCTTTTGAGAAGTCGCACATCAGTTCCCTGCCTCTCCCCCCTCCCCAACCCCTCCCCCCCCCCCTCTTCACGTTGACCTTCTTTTCAAAATCATCCATTTTGTCTCAAATAAATCACCGTATAGACTGGTGGACCTGCTATCGCCTTTGTCACCTGAATTTGCTGCATGTACGCTTTGCGGTGTATGTTTCCTTTCGGAAGGCGCAGGATTCCTTCTTCTTCCTTTTTTCTGAAAAGTGCACGCTATATATTTGCACATGAATCATACATCACTGTACATATCGTCGATGCTAGCATAGTGCTCCAGAACTCCAGACACGTTCGTTGAAGAGTTTGCACGTTACAAAGTCCAGGTGTATTCTTCAAATCCAAGAAGAAATCTTTGAATAATCCATCTCTCATTTTATAGATGGCTGACGTAGTGAATGAATACTTGAGACAACTTCCGTTTTAAATGTAACCAACGATCGATGACCTTTGACATTTGACACAATCTTCTCTTTGAACTTTTCAGTGGTGCGTCGAGAAGAGAGCAAAGAGCTTCTCGTGAATTTGAGGGAATGAATCGTGAATTCGGTACAGCTAAACTGCGAAACTTGTAATTGAGGAAGGAAGTCCAGAGACGTATTTGACATCGCTAGCAGCTTTCGGAGAGCGTCCTCACAAGCAAATCTTTTCTGCATAATCCTATACTCCCCACTCTAGGCTTTCCCATCATCATCTTTCAGATGTTGTTGTTGGCCGGGGATGGAACTTGCCCTATCGAACGTTTCCTATAGATGAACGCCTCTATCACTTTTGCATATTCAGCTTCATATCGCGTTTTTGGATGTCTGGTGGCATTTGTCATATTCAGGCCCAGTCATTTGACACGTACTAGATCTCAAGCATTTATGGTAGCGCTAAATTACTTCAAAAAGAAAAAAATGCACTGCTAGCGATAGGCTACGATTTCCGTCATGTTATTGCTTAGCGCTGGGATCACTCATTTCAAAGCGATCCAACAAAGGCGCAGATTTTCGAAGGATGAAGGGGGTGGGGTTGGAGGGCATTATTTTGCATCGTAACTTCATCAAGATGAAGGAACAATATTAGGTGCGAAGGAATTTACATGAGAATTGAGTCGTGAAAAAAAAAAAGAATTCGAAGGAAATATTCTCTCGTTTGTCTCTCATTTCTTATCGGTTATTGAACGCTGAATGGTTAGTTTATTGTAAAGTTCGCTGAGGCGAATGCAATTCGTTACGTTCTTCAATATCAAGTCCCAGTGGGATCTATTACAAATGCGAATTGCAAATGACGAGATACTTTGTGTTAATCCTCTTATTTGTGCACAACTAGTGGAATGTAAAACGTTTAGTGGTAATGCACTACTACCATATTGCCTTAGGGTATAAGCTAATCACTTGTNAGGGCATAAGCTAATCACTTGTAGCTGCAAGTGGTGTGTAGATGAGTTTCACATCAACAATAAAAATTTCGCTAACGAATAAGAAATGCAAAACGATAGATAACTGGAAGCATAGTTTTGATAAATGGAAGCATCGGCTCGTCGGCAATCTTCAAACAACCAAGTGAGAGGTGGATGTGAGGCGATAAGAATATACAACTGAGAGGTGGTTGTGATTATTAATAGATAGTTATATAAGAGATCGAGATGTAGCGAAAAGGAAGGGGGGGGGGGGTTGGGATCGTACATGAACCGGATGTGACATGGATACTCGGATATATAACATGGACGTTGGGAGTGGGCTGAATGCTAGGATTGAGCGGATTGTGAGACTGACGTGGATGGTGGAACTGACATGGATGACAGGATTGAACATGAATGGTCAGGTGTATGGCATAGATGCCAGGATTGACATGGATGTCCGGGATTGAGATGAATAGTCGGATATATGACACGGATGTTGCGACTACAATACTTCTTCTTAATTTCCCATAAGGATAATTGAAATTGCAGTATTCCGAATGGCAAACGAGTTCAATTTGGATTATTTTCATGGTGCATTATTGGATGAGGATGCCGATAAACTGCTAGAAAAGGATGGGGATTTTCTAATTCAATCGAAAAGTGAACCGAATCATACACGTAATAAACTTGTACTTGCGGTTAAAAAAGATGGCAAACCAAAACGTATCGATATACAACGTCTCGAGAATGGATTTCGTATCGTTGTAAGTTTAGTGATCATTTTTATGCGGCGAAATAATTTTTCTATATTTTTCACACTTCAAAAACGACACTAACAAGTTTATTATTGCGATTGCATCATTCGCTAGTCGGTAGACGATAATAAACGAATATAGACGAAAGTATATCGTATTATTTAAATCGTTTTTTAGAGTTTTTTTTGTGGTAAAATTTATACCACGTTGTCTAGATGGTTGAAAAGTTTTAAATGAATTATTCGTCGGATCGATTGAAATTTCTATAGGTTCGATCAAAAACTATAGAAAGCGATAACTCTGACGGTTGAATTTCTTAGCACTTTAATCGAAATTTAACCGTATCCTTCAAAGCATTAAACCAGGTTTTACCAAATGCCTCGTCGTTATCATGATGCATCGATGTTTGTTTGCACTCCAATGATACATTAATGTGGAAATTCGAAAATATTGCTAAAATAACGAAAATTGCTTCGTCGATATAAGTTTTCCATTGCATAACTAATATTCACAAATTCGGATTCGTTACGATGGTGCAAAACTTTGCGAAGCAAACGAACACCGAACTATGGTTGTTGGTTAATTTACGGTAGATGAAGCATCTTTAACCGCATTTACCGAACTATGGTTCATGGTTAAGTCATGCTAGGTAAAATATTCTTAACCACATAACCGTTCACTTCCATCGTTTTATAAGAACCATTAAGCCACATTACCCTCCTTACCACTCTTTTAATCGGCGAAAACAAATTTCGGCGTAAAAACGGAAAAAACCGCTTGAGAAACATTTGCAGCATGATGTAACGGTGTAATGGTGTAATGGTATAATGATGCGGTAAGAAAAAAACCACTTATAGGGTAAATCATTCGCAAATGTGAAAACATTAATCGATTATTATCAAGTACGAAGCTTAAACATTAGTAAAGGTGAAACGCTCAAATTGAAACGTCCAGTACCTAAAGGCAAATATCAACTCAATCATAGTGACATTAAATTACAAAAGAAGGTAAGCGAAACATGAAGCACTTTTTAATAGTTTGGTTAAGGTTTAAACCTCTGAGGTTATGTATTTATCGTACTGTAGGTTTTCTCGGTAAAATTTACACCACATCTGGTAAAAAAAAACTTGCGCAAAATTTGGGCAAATGCGATTCATAGGTATAAATTTATGCGTGCAAAACCATGAGGATTTTCTGGCGAAGATAGGAGGGTGTTAACCCTCCTTTACTTGAGCATCGTTTCAATGAGGGAGAAATTAGGTTTTGAGGAACCTTTCCAAGATAGATGTTATAGAATTTTACTTTACTTCTTCCATAAATTTTTCAAAGAATTACTTAAAGATCCAGACTCCCTTCCGGTCAATTCGAAATCGAAAGGGGGAAGAGGTAAGAGGTAGGTGGGGAGTTGGGAGGAGGGGGGTGGGGTAGGTGAGTTGTAATATATCTCTTATAGGTTTTCTTGGCAAAATTTATACCACTTGTGGTAATAAAATTGCATAAATAATGCTTTATTTTTGAAGATCGGAAGTGGCGCATATGGCACAGTATATAAAGCACAACTAACACGAGATGGTTCACCGGTAGCGGTGAAACGAATCGATTGTGATGAACAAACTGAACAAGGTCTTATCGATATGATGAAAGAAGCACGTGTGATGCAATTATACGATCATCCGAATGTTGTTCACTTCTTTGGTTATATCATCGATCGACCACCCTATCTATTAGTGATGGAGTTTTGTAAGGTTAGAAATAATATAGCTTAGAAATAATCCTGCAATATTAGCTGGCAAAATCCAACAACCTGTTTTATTGGTTATGGTAAGAAAACCGCTCGAATTGGTAAATCGTCGTACCTTGCAGGTTTAAACCGAACTTATCTTGCTGGTTTAAAACTATGGTTTTCATAAA
>JAARMF010004928.1:0-11398 GCA_022844705.1 Toxascaris leonina
TTATTTCGTCGTTTTTTCTTCGTCTCCTCAAATTATAGCAAGCATAACTGATTTTTGTTAAGACGATGATATCTCGCAGTCTGGAACAGATTTCTTTGTGCAAAGTTGCTTCGATCTTTAGGCGATATCAAAACATTTAAATACTTCCGCTGCAGCTTGTCATGAGTCTGCTTTGATCGTAGTTCTTGAACAACACTTTTCGGATGCTTTCTCCGTGAAGCCATCGACCAATCGCTGCTAATATTTTTACCTCCATTGAAAATACTTCCTACGCTATTCTCTAACTGTGTACCTGCGATCACACCTTAATGCACATCGACTGCTTTATAACATCAGCAGTGCACTGCTTTACACTGTTTCACAAACTGAATGCTTTGAAGGGTATTCGATCCTTTTGGCACTCACAATGGTAATACCTCTCAAGTTTCACAGTCCACGCGATATTACGGATGCTCATTAACACTTCTTTTGAATGTTGCAAAAGCAGTAATTTGTTTATAATTGTAGTCCCAACAATGGTGGTCACGACTGTAGAGGCGATTCGGCACGTGGAATTCGATGCGACGAGGAGGTGATTGCTTCACGTCGTTGTCAGTCTCTCACTCTCCGATAAGCATAGAGTGCGAATGATAGTTTCATTCAGAGGAATGAACAAATCTCTACAGTATTGAGTATTAAGCAGCAGTGATAAAAATGTGCAGTTGAATGATCAATTGACCTTATAATCCGAATTTTAGAAGTGACCAAAAGAGCATCATGATGCTTTAGTCAAACATAGCTGAATATACTTCCTGCTGTAGAAAAAAAAAGTTACTCATTGTTCGTCTGAAAAAAAAAGATTTGATTGCAGCGATGCAGCGGTATTACGGCTGATGAATATGCGACACAAGAATGTACTAAACAACGCGATAGAGATGCAGCATATCGCTTACACCTTAGTGGAAAGGGCTATCAGTACGAGGAGGATCTTTGCAAAATTTGGTGAGCATCTTTTATTACATCTATTTTCGCACTTCATGACAGTTCATACGCGCTTTGAACATTACATCTCGTGTCGTTTTTTAACTTGCAGATGATAACACAATAATATATGGGACGCAAAAATTGCAGAACCAAAGCAAAGGCCTATCTGTTACTTGAACAATATGAGTTGTGCCCCCTTCCGTTTCCTCCAGGTTGTGGACATTTTTGTTTTGTTTCGCAAAGTGAGGCGCATTCATAAAGTGGACTATCACAGGCGGCAATTGAAGATATTAGGAGTAAGCATAGGATAGGATTGCAATTGTGAGGTAATCATCCAAAACTCCGTCTTTGTCTTAGCTCTTAACGTCTTTCATATTTTTTTCTAGCAGAAAGGGGGTCGCCGAAGATTTTGTCTTGTGAGCCATCGAAGCAGAAATATTTATGACAGTATTTATTTTGAAATCTTAATTTTATAACGTGGAAGTAGTATCTGGCAAATTGCCTGTTAGTGGCTTTGTGAATTGCCAAATTCCCAACAAATATGCGCCGTAGAAACTTTCGAAAAAGGTGGGGGAGTTCATACCCGGTTTGAATGACCGTCAAGAGACAACGATTAGACAAATGTTTCTGCGGCATTATGCGATAATTTGAGAGTTTTTGAATTATTTATCAAAATGTTAACGCGTATAGACAATGATCTGATATATGTAGGTCGGAATGTCTGAGGCATTTGATGAACGACGCAATGAGTCAGAATCTCAGAGACAAATATTTGAAATATTCCATGAATTTCCTATCTATGAAAGTTAGATTATTGATAAGTGTCTCATTGAGGCGACAGTTTATTTCGAAATCTTTAGGTGCGTTCTTCCTGGCGATCGTATCAGGACTATGTCCAACTTCCCAGATGGCACTCCGTGTGGCAATGATCGATATTGCATCAAAGGACACTGCAGGGTAAACGTTGTCTTTCACTTCTTAAAGAACGATTTTCCTTTCCAAGAAATGATATTGAAATGAGGTTGAAATCGCCGTCGGCAGAAGAAAATCGCGCAAAATCTTCTTCATGTCAGCGGTTTCTCGGCATCGAACTGAGTGCCTTTCGAAGAATACAAAGAATTTTTGAAGTGGAGGAATATTTAACTTTTAAACTGCAGCCGTTGTTGTGTGGTGGACGTGCAATTGTCGCATCAGAAGACGATTGTCCTTTTCGTGCGTTGAGGGATGATATCATTGATGCGAGAAACGGTGAATTATACCTTGATAAAGTACTGACACGTACGCGAACTACACACAGGAAAAGACTCAACGGTTCGTCAAATTTCAGTATTCTTATTCGTTCTTTATGCAAAAATAGTGTAAGAGGAGAAGGACATTCATCGTGTCCGGTTGTGTTACGAATAACTGATCGATGAAGGGTTTAGAAATACTGTCAGTACCATTCAAAAAGCGACTCTTAACTTTGAACTTTGAACTTTTTGGTCACTGAGCTTTTTTTGAAAGATCCTTGAAAGTTCAAAATCAGTTTGAAACCGCTGCAAATATCCGCCATTTCGACTTTTTGATAACTGCACTACTACACAAGAATATTAATGGCCGCTTATTTGGCTCAATGCTCACTACTGGTATTCAGCAGAAACTATCTGATGGAATACGAAATTTTTTCGCCTATTGAAAGAGGAACTTGTCTTTGCTAATACGGGGGCGGTGAGAGGAAGTTGCGAAACGGTTGGGAACGACAACAACTGCAGATGGTCGAAAACAGCAGAATACGTAAGTAATAGTGTGGAATGTAAACGATGTGTGGACAAACGCAATAGGAACGGACAATGAAATGACTAAAATTCATTGCTTGAAGGCATCTGGTCGAGCTGGTCGAGCTGGGGAGGCTGTGCTGCAATCCACTGTCGCAAACTTGGCATCCGAGTGCGTCAACGGTCGTGCACTAGCGGTGTTTGCGTCGGCGCTAACAGACAACGCTCGTCATGTTTTGTGCCATGCGCTCATTCACACAATGCGACCAACGCGAAGACTACGCATCTTTCGCAAAGAGGAAGTGTGCAGCACCATACCACCGCTCACAGGCTGCATGCACATCAGGCAGCGAGCGCTTCCCACGGTACTGCTGCGCAGCGTAGTACAAACGTGGTGCACCTTGGACATAACCAAAGCACGACAAGCAATACAAGCCTTCTGCACCACACCAGTACACGACCTACTACAGGTGCGCTGCGTAGCACGACTAAACCACATGGTGGTAGCATTCCGCGAAGCGCGCATTTAGCAAATACGCAGCACACCGCAAGTATGCGGAACAGCAAAATTATGCTGCCGCAAGACACGAAGTTGCCATATCACACAACTGTGGCACCGAATGGCAGAAATGTTTCTCCTAGTCCGAATGTACCGCGCAGGAAAGGAGTGCAGACTGCGACAGCTGCCATCCATGTAAATGCATTGCGCAGAACCACTGCGCACATTACGACCGCTTTAAAGAGTAAGCGTTTCGAAACTGTTCAAGTTCTGAAACCCTATTTAAGTTCGGAATTCTCGAAGGATTGACAAGAGAGCCAAGATGTTGACTGCTTTCTTCTGAAAACGTGTCTGATGAATTTATGGCGGGGGTTGTTTAAATGTCAGGAGTGAGAGCGAGGAAGATTACTGCACTAGTTCTAGCGTTTCAGCGTCGTCATGCAAAATTCAGTCATTGAAGAATCATTGATGGAAAAACAGCCCCAAAAGTTTGAGGAATAGATAAGCGTATCAAAAGAGTCGGCAAGATTCGCTTTTGCATCTACCTTTAATATATATATATATATATATATATATATATATATATATTTGTAAGTTTTCCACAAAATATACACAACATGCTGCTAGGTTAGTTGAATATTTTTAAAGGTCAAATTGTTTCCAATCGAATCATACTCCAATAAAAATCGTTATAAAGCGTATCAAGCCGCATTCAGCAAATGCTTACAAAATAAGCGTTAAGCTGCTAGCAACCCCTCAAAAAAAACTTTTTTCCGCCTTCAATAAGCTTTTAAGCTCGTATTTGCTATTAGAGTGAGCATATCTTCAGAAAGGACAGCAGTAAATGGGAAGACATATCATGAAAACTTTGCACNCTGACGTGTTAATGCCCTTGACTTTATGCAGTAGAATATAAAATTTTGAGTGAATCATTAAACAACTCGATTATTAAAGATAGAAGATTTTTTCCAGAAAAGTGTACTGGCAAGGTTACTAATTCATGCTTACACTGTTTATTAGCTAAGCGAGTAAGCATTCAGGCCGTTCAGCTAATGCCAATAAGCTGAGTCGTCTTTCACATACAACTACTACAAATTCGGCAGCGGAGCGATCGCCTTGGTCGGCATGGTCAGTATGTTCGGTCTCTTGCGGCACTGGCATGCAATCGCGTATAAAGAAATGCACTCAATGCGAAAAATCAATCTGGGAAGTAAGAAGATGTTCTAGAAAGGTTTGTCATCCCATCATTGCTGAAGATAAATAAACTCCTAGTGGAAGTCCCTTCAGTTGAGGCCAAACAATTTTGTTTATAAACCTTCAAGTGATCTAAAATCAAAAGAAATAAAAACGCGAATCATTCGATATGTAATCGAGATATTTGTGTCAAACTTTATACCAACTGCCACATGATAGGCGACGTTGGTGAATCACAATTAATGATGGGTTTTTAAACCACTTGTAACATCTTTATTTGCGCTTGCAAATACATACCTTTTTGGGCATATCGTGATAGTTTCATGGCTTAACGTGAGAGGTGAACAATTTGCACCCTTCTGTAAGAGAATCGCTCTCATAGTTGAATACGTTTGTTTTCGCTAGATGTTGGCCCGTTATGGAATTAATTTTTCTGATGAATAGAATGCAAATGGACCTGACACGCTTTCCCGCTTGCTTCCTTCTTCATCAAATAGTCGATGACGGAAATATTGTGCGCGTATTTATTTCTGCCTATATATTTGCTTTTATTATGGAGAAAAAACGTTCTTTTTGCATAACAATTCCTTTTTATATATTAATTTTCGCGAACCACCACATCTAGCAAGTGCAATGTTCTTTTTTGACAGGTAATTGGACAACGAATGCTTCGAAGTGTGAATGAAATTTTGTAGAAGCTCACTCAGTAACCCTTATTCATGCATCAGTGACTGATCTAGCAATTAAATGAACGATACACCGATTACTAAATTGCAATTGAAACATGCACAAGCCTCTCAGAACTATCATGCCGTTAGTGCATATGCCTGCAACACCGAGAGATGTACTCACGCATACAGTGATAGGTGCTGCCGTATGTTCGTTGATTGTGTCGCTATGTGAAAAATGAGCGACGATGCAACCATGGATACTCTATATTAGATAATCCATAGTGCCCAGAAAATAAAAGATCCTGTCTCGGAAATATGCACGAAGTTAAACGGTCTATAATTCTGCAAGAGATCGTTGAATCAAAGGCAAATTTGACTTAGGAAAACATCATGCTGCAAACACAACGAAGTTTAGAACTCCATAATTAACGTTTTTATTGGTCACTCAGGTTGAGAAAAATTGTCAGTCAAGTTCGACACAGCGGTACTTCGAATCATCTGTAAAACTATTAAAAACGCCTCAGGCATCCATTGCACAAGAGCTGGTATTTGCAGGAATGTGAGGCAGAATGGACGCAATGGGGTGTATGGGGCTCATGTGACGCTACCTGTGGACGTTCGAACAGGTATCGCAGAAGGAGATGTGTGGGAAGCACGTGTAAAGGTTTGTATTGCACCAAGCGGAAATGCCGCAAGACGTTTTTAGTTCAAAACAGTTCACTGGATTTCAATTTGAGTGACCATTTTGACGACTTTCTTGTGGGGAATCTGTTGGCCATAGTTTCAACCTCACGAAAATTTCTTAACTCTTAATAAACAGCTTTAAATTTATTTAGAAAACTTAGTGAACGGATGTATTTGAAAGATTTGATGGATCTGATAGCGAGCATTTGGAAGGTGTTTAAAAAGAAATATAGGATTCCTCAACCAAAAGGATTCTTTCCAAAACTTGGAAAGAAATGTTTTATTTGAATTCATCCTCTGCCACGCTAATTTCCTTATCTGCACTAAATGAAGAAATACTCAACGAAACATAGGCGACATTTGCATATGAGCAGCGTATTTTGATCTCTGTTAAATTGCATTAATAATGCATAATTTCACAGTAAAAATATCCAGCGATAGTAGAGCTTCAACGTTGCGGTGAATTCAATTCGTCTTTACTTGTTGCTTCCTCTGGAATTTGTCTGTGTCACTACCGATGTCATTTGATTACTTCCACGCTTGCATCCGACCAGAAGCTTTTCATGTTTTACAACCACTAAACAAACAGTGTTAAAAGCAGAACTCTCACCTCGACAGTTGTGCCTAGCAATTATTATTGTTTGATCACCTCTACCACAAGTATTTCGCGTTGAGTGTTATGAGGCCAATTATTGCACGTTATCCTTCATTCACGCAACTTTCAACTGCGTCAATGCAACGCCACAAGACTGATAAATGAAGGCGAATGAGCGCATTATCACTTGAATTGTATAAAATGACATACGCCAAACGAATTAGTGCACCTTATATAGCGGAAATGTGTAGCTGAAAAATTGCATTACACACTTGTATATGGAGTACTATTGGTTAGATGGGTTGGGAAAAATAAACAGCTAGTTGGCACTGTAGCTGAATATGTGGACATCACAACTGTAGTACTCCTGTGACCTCGTTTATTTCATACTTTCACTTGTCATTAACTCTCTATTCAGCACCTCATTTAGGGAGGTTAAATTGCCTCTGCCTAAAATTTATTACCGCAAAAAATCTCTCTCAAACATGCGAGCGTTTACATATGATAAATGTTGCCATCGTGCCAGAATTTTCGATGCAATACTGTAGTTGTACTTCGCCTCCAAAAGTGGTATTATGTTGTACTTATACCACCCCCTGAAAAAAACTGGTTACACCGTACTTGGCGGTGCATATTTGGTACGATACTATGCCAATTATTTTGGCTCAAAAATACGATACTTATACCTTACTTTTTTACCTGAAGTTTTTCTTGACGCGCAAGAATAAAAGAGCACAGATTACTTTATTGATAAGTAAAATAAATCAAAACAGTGCGAGTTGTCGGATAGAAGAAAATGACTACAAGTAGAAACGATTAAGAAAATCGCAAAGTAAGCGTAAAAAGGTAGCAAAACGTCCAGAGCCGACGTCAGAAACAATCGAAATACGTGGTCGTTTTGAGCCGCAATGAGAAGCGCTTGAGCAAGTCATCGTGCGGACATGAAGAATGCGTCGCAGAACAAAACGCGAGATCAGTAACACAAAAATCGGAAGGACAAGGGACGCTTGCAAACATCGCACGCACATAAGCCATAACAGTCGGGGAATGAAGAGCAGAACAAAAAGGCGAGGTTAGAAACATGAGGACCGGAAAGACATCGGAGACTCCAGGAGATTGATTCCCACATTTCTTTTCATCTCGAACATTCAATGAAAAAGTACCTCCGCAACGGTATCCTTCATGCGAAGATAGCGCTCCATAGCGTAGAGAGGGTCAGCGGGTACTGCAGAGCATTATTAAATTCAGTCCCGACCTGGCGTAGTGTCGTTCAGCCGCTAGCTATGTTTTCCCGAACTCGTACGACCCTTACCAGTGCGTCGACCTCTGCATGACACCCAATCGCCCTCAGACCATCTACCAGCGCTAGGTGCAGCTCATATACCGGGCCAATCAGTCTTTCTGGAAATCGCATATCGAGCCCAGTTTTTCTGTCTGTCTCTGCGAAATCGTCAGTTTTGTCCTCACCGGACTTAAACATTCCACCGTCGGAGCTATTGGATGCACTGTCGTGTTCGCCGCTTGAGGTGCTTATTGCTATTATCTCTTCGCAGCCTCTATTTCCTGTTTCAGCTCGCATTATTCCTCCGCTTGAGTCAGCTATCACTCTGTATATTGAGAAATGATTGATGAACACGCTGTCCAGGATTTTAAGGAAGTCTCGTTTAATCGTCCGCGCATCGTGATGTCTATTTAGTCTGCTCAAACACAAAAACGCATTTTTGAGAGGTCCCTCTCCTACACAACGGATCGTTGCAGCAATGAATGAATCCTTGATACTCATTCCGCACCAAATGTCAACAGTGACCGACTCCAACGGACCCTTCCACTTGTACAATCTTCTCCTTGATCGCTTGAATGGCCCCTCCAAAAGCAAGCAAAGGCCTCTTCGGGAAATTGGCAGAGCGAAACGCAGATTCAGCATGGCTGAGTTTCCGCAAAAGTTATGGCTGAGAAAATCTATCAGATTTTGGACAACATTCAGTAGGGCTATCAGCTTTTGGAACTCATTTCCGGCGCTATCCTCAGCTTCCTTATCGACATGCTCCATGACTCTTCCAGCGTTGTCAATGGCGCATTCATCTTTACTTGCTGTTTGCGATGGCTGAGCGCTTTCACCAGCTCTGCCATATTCAGCTTCAAGTCGCGCTTTCAGGTGTTTCACAGCAATTGTTGTGTTCGGGCCTGCTAGTTCGCGCTTATCACACCTTGAACACTCACGGCATCTCTGAACCACTTTGTTAAACTGCCACATACGGCGACAGGCTACGAGATCTGCCTTGTTGCTGTGCACTTGCAGGCTCATTTATTTCGACTGTATTTGAAGTTGGCTGCAGAATAATGCTGAAAAGAGGAAAGTATGCTATGAGATAAAACGTGGACATGAATTCCATCTGCCGCACTTGCATTTGTTTTCATATATCTGCAACTGTAAGAGGTGTGATATCCTGGACGGTCCCCATTAATGCCGTTTTTGAAAGAAGAACACATTTCCTCGCATCAAAAGGAATAGTGTATAAAATAATCTAGCATAAACAATTATGGCGTACAGGTCAAAAAAATGGCAAAACAAACGAGTGCCGCGAACATAATATAAAGAACTAAAAAAAAACTTGCGAATGTGGGACTGTCATTCGCGACTATTGACATCGTTGAATATCCGAAATAGAAAAGTTTCGCCCCAATTTCTCAAATGAATAATTCCTCCCCATCGGCCAATGGTCGAGACGAGTCGACAGCCAATGGTGAAATTTGAAACTGTGAGAGCGCAGTAATGCTGCTGTGAATCTCCCGCAAGTGAAGTACATCTTAAGCAGAAATACAGCCAAAAAATGTCACGATCTACTTGTACCTTCTTCCAAAAATGGTACAATACTGTACTTGTACCACTCTTCGATAAATTCGATTGTGCTGTACTAATACTGTACTTGCGAATTTAAATTTGGTGCAATAAGGCTATTCATCCCAGTGACAATGACTGAGCATAAAAAAGACCTATTAATTATTCAACAAGTACTAAATCATGGCATTCGAGTAATCCACCAGAGGAAAAAATACGAGAAAATTGAGGACCTCAAGGCAACTACGATTGGAGTGAAATCAATCACCTTGCAAATATCGAGTTNCTTGCAAATATCGAGTTTCAGAAGCTGGTGAAGCAGATGCAGGACGCTAAGTCAAGCTCGTTCCTTAACAGCTTAATCACTGTAGCAGTTTAACCCATGATCGTACTAGAAGAAAGAACTATACATGCAAAATTTGCAAAACTAGAATGCGACAGAGATATCGATAAGATACCGTGCGAACTGCTCAACTTGCACAGCCAACGTGATCATTGAATTGAAGGATTTGATGCGACATAAGGCAAACAGTTGCCTATTGTCCAGTGATGACGAAGTAAATAAATAAATAAATAAATATTTGATGCGACATAAGGCAAACAGTTGCCTATTGTCCAGTGATGACGAAGTAAATAAATAAATAAATAAATAAATAAATAAATAAATAAATAAATAAATAAACAAATAAAAATACTGCATTATGCCTGATACAAGTAAAAGTACAGCACGAAAAGCATTATACTTTCTGGTAAAATGGTATCGCTGCTATCTATGTAAATGTAGTGACCTTATTTTCACTCATCTCGGACCTATGAAAATTAAAAATGACAGATGCGGTGTGGATCTCATTCTTGAAACAACCAATAATGACAATGTGCTCGATGTATACCAATAACGTTTATAGCTTAACAACTCAATGGATAACACTCCGTACAAACTACACAATAAAACTGTTACAATCCCTTCCGAAATGAACGGATTCTCTTATTCGGCCGACAGTGCAAACTATAACTTGTATCATAATTATCAGACTCGTTTCACTGGCCAATGATTTCGGCGACAGATATCAGAGTATCGCATCCTATTGCAAATAAAGAGACCTCATTGAATGCTTCGAAAATCTTTATACAGGAATGTCGTTCCAACTGGCAAGTACATTCAGCCCATAACTAATTCCATCGACGATTTGAAGTGTGAAACAACTAAATGACTTAGCTAGTTGATTCTCAATCGTCCTTGCTTCCCCTTTGCCCATAATTCCACACCAGCACTGCTCCATTCTTACTTATGTTGGATGTTGATGCACTGCCTATTGTAGTCATAAGTTGCGTATATCGCACCCCTAAACTTATGTTACAATTCACCTGCGGAACAGCTCCGCTATTTCACATAAGCAAAGCCGAAACAGAAGAACACAAAGCAAAAACATTCATTTAGGGAAGCGCGCAGGTGGGCCGTCATTTGCGCGTTTTCCCACGTGTGATATAACCGAGGCGATGAACAACACGCTTCGTTGTCATTGAAAATTTGGTTGCGTTTCTGTTTTGTTGACTATAGTGCATTGCAGCGTCAGTTTTATGCGCTTCTATTGAGCACATGGAACTCACATTCATATCAGAACAGATAATCGATATACAACAACGGATCGAAATTGATTTTGAGGATCGATGTAATGTGAATAAATGAAATTAAAGAAAGCAATGCAGCAAGTAACAGCATGTGAATTTATTATAGTGCAACGAGTGAATGTGTCACCACAACGCTGTCAGCAAGGATTCAACCCTCATCCACCCTTGTTGATGCTGCTTTGCTCAATCGTAAGCCATCAATGTGATGCACAGTGTAACGTAATAATGCTCTGCAATCCCTCATGCTATGCCCCATTCTATTTTAATCTTCCCCTCAAGCTAAATTTTCTCTTCATACTGTTAGTGAAGATAGAACTGCACTGTCCGCATTGTATCTCAAAACTGATAAACAACTACCCATCAGGCTGCTCCGGCAATGACCACCTGTCACTTGGGGGGCCTCAACACCCTGCGTCGAAACACGCATTCCCTTCCCCTATCTCCTTTCATTTTCTCACTAGCATCAAATCAACACGTAACTAGTTCATGATTCACTGTTGTACTAAGCCACAATCCTGAGTGAGTGAACCTGTTTGGATGGCTGAAAATTCTAATTTGAATCCCCCCCCC
>JAARMF010004932.1:0-13304 GCA_022844705.1 Toxascaris leonina
AATCTCACTAAATGAAGCTTTCTCCCTCACCACCACATGCTCTTCAACCGCGCCGGTGCCCAATCCACCTGTTCCCTTCTCCCTATTACTGTTTATTGCGTTAATGATCACTCCTTCCGTCCACACATAACAGATCGTTTCCAATCAAAATGTCATCAACCTCTTGGATCTGTCCACAATGAATCTCCAGAAAATACTTGAAAATGAAATCATCTGAAAAGTTGACGATATAAAAAGAGGGCAAAGATAAACAACCAATAACATACTTCTATTATACCATTCGTCGCCGAATTTCCCCGCTGCCCCTTGTTCATTGTGGCCTCTTGTTTCAGCGACACACTTTACCTGCAAATTGATTGCATTATGCTCAACCACTCGATATTCGATCAGCAAAAGATTTATATTCATAGCATTTAATCAAGACCAACAACGGCATCCAATATGACTATCTTTGAAGAATGTTACAATACTGACGACCACCCTGCTGCAGTGATCTTTGAGCAACAAACAAATCCGGCAAGAAACAAGCAAAAAACTCTGAAACCGAGATGTCAACCAAAAGCATCTCTTGTCGCTTATAACATGAATCCTTACCATTGTCCTATCCACATTCTCTTTCTCAACTGTCCTCGATGTGAGCGGCAAATCCAACATACCTTTTATCTGGAAATATGAATTTTATTTTAAAATTTTTTGGAAGGACTGCAATAAATCACGTAGTGGATAAACAACTAGGGGATTTAAGCAATGCAAAAACACTTTTCTATGGCGATATGGAAACTATGCAGCAATCCCTCATTCGTATAATACGAGGCGTGAGCGAAGGAACTGATGCGATCGTTCAAATGTCTTTCTCGTTCTCATTGAGTATTGAGCAAACACTCAGGCAGTGTATAGCGATCACAACCGCAAATATTGTTGCTCAGAATTGAATACATCGAATGGTTTGATAAAACTGCCTAATTGTGGTCTAGCTGGTAGTGTGTTCGATCGAAAAACTGAACGTCGCGAGTTCGTATCACGTCTATATGGAACTGTCTGCTTTCCCTTTTTGCTTCCCAATGACCTAAGAGCAGTTTTGTTGATGCTTCGTTAATATTTGCTTCCCTAAGAGAATTTCATTTCAATATTCATTAAACGCTCCCTAAACATGTAAGCGAAGAAGATGACATAAAGGAAGTAAAGTAAACGAGGATGACATATCAGAGATAAATAAGCGAATGATACTTTGTCATCAACTGAAGGCAACGCCAACATCTTCGATACCTGAAACGGAAATTCGGATTTGCACAGCATAACTCGTCATTGGAAATATTAACACTTCCTTCAAATCAACAAAATTGGGCAGAAGATGCCAAAAAATTCCATAAATGAACAGCAATATCTGTGAATGCGAGAAAAAAAATTCAAAATGGTTACTTCTCTCTCTTCTCTTTTCTTCCATTTATTACGACAGATGGGATATCTCTATGGCTACAAATGCAAAATAAACAAACTGTTGGGGGAGGGGGGCAGCACTGCTGAAAACACCGTGAAGATTGTTATTACTATTCTCAGCCAAGAAGACATCGACCACATTTTTCACCATTCTCCGTTTGCGATCGATTTTATCGCCTCTTTTACGTTTATGAAATGAAAAAGCTCATCTAGCTAGGGGCAACTTTAAGAAGTAACACTCACCGTGAGTTGTTTGCGATTAGATGAACGGATCGTTGGTTTGAAGAATGACTGCAAATAAATTATCACACACAATGCAACACAAACAAACCATTTGCAACCATCCATTCACAAATTTTTTGGATTACAACGCTGCAAAAGATAAAAAATATATCGAAAAATGTATTTTTTTATGTCAATAAAATTCCGACAAAATTTTCCTTTTATTATGCTCACAATGTTTGAGGTATGGAATGAGAGAAATGAAAATAGTTGGGTACATTCACAGAAACTTTACAGGAAATGCAATGAATCATTCCTTCATTTCTAATTTAATGAAGGACGGTGAAGGAATACTGCTGTATCTACAGATACCCACTTTCTATCATCCTGTTGAAACCTCATCCTTCCCCTCATCACTCTTCCATGCACCTCATAAAGATGGAAGTGGCAAGAGAAGGAACGAGGAGGGAGGAGGGAGGGCGGGGCACAATCGTCAGCAGCTACACACAACGAAAGCAGCTCGGACATATGGTATAGCACTCTATCCTCAGAAACACTATTCGGGCTGTCAAGCGAATTGGGTTTCTAAATGTGATTCAGAGATCTTAACCAGTGGACGGACCCCTCAACCCATCTTCCCTTCCCGCCCACACTTCATAAATGATCGCGAAGATATTCCAAAAAAGAAACTGGTGAAATCTTCGACCAAGCTGCTTCTCTCATTTAGCTCACTGACAGTAAACAGTACGAGCAAATTTTAAAGAAAGAGCGGAAAGCATACCAGATTCACAACACCGCTGTGGACGCTCTCTTGATCTGCATCTGCAAAATTCAATTGCACACTACGATCAAAAGCTTTCCACAACATAGGCCTATATCAAATCAAAGCAAACAATTACCTCAGCAGCACAATGAGTTTGTGAACAAATCTGAGGAAATAAATAACGAGCGCGAACAAAAGTTCGAAGAACATGTCGAACAGCTCTGATTATAGACAAAGATACGACCGACGGGGTGGATGAGAAAAATCATCGCTAATGGGAACAGAACTCATCTGACTGTTTTTCCCCCTCAGTAATCAACCAAACACATTAAATTAAGGTGCTAAGTGACGCTTAACAGAGATATAATTCACAATGATATCTGAATGAATGAAAAAGGAACACCGAAAAAGACCAACCGATGCACATTCGAAAGAAAAGATTGCTCGATCCGGTCAACGGCCTCTCAGGAATCTTTGAACATTTGATAACCTATAAACGAATTAGTCGCTTATTCACTCAAAAGCAATAGCTTGCTCAGTTGGTTCTTCGAGCATGCTAACACCGTCGATTAATCATAACACATAAATTTCGACGGAGGTCGAAGGAAATCGGTCTCTAAAACCGATTTCTGATGGCAATCTTCTCTCCCTCTAGAGAGAGTGGAAATTCTTAGTGAGCACTTCTCCCTCTAAACATCTTGGAAAAGCGAAAAGGTTAATTGCAGAATGTGCTGAAAATTGTGAGTACTCAATGTTTAATGAGAGCATAATGCATCAGCGCCAATTTGCATTTAAAATTATAACTCGGAATCGCTATCCATCCATGCTTGCTCATTTCGCAAGCAAGTCTCTTGAGACCAAACATCGAACAGCAAACACAGTAAAAAAGTGTGCCACCACTACTGTACCCCTCCCCCTTCCTCAAAAAAGATGAGCGCGTAAATACAGAATGGATGTTCCTCTAGTGGGCCTCCCTCAACCCCTCCTCCTTTTCTTTTGAAAAGACCGCAACCAATGACGGTAGCCAAGCCGGACTCCTAACGCCAACCTTCCGGATGTTTGACAAGTTCTTCATTAAATTCGACAGCTTTTCCTTTATGGCCAATAGTGGTTTCTCTAGATGTGACAATCGCCCTTTCACCGCACCACTGCTCCTTTGGACTTGCAGCCGATTAAGACAATTCGCCACTTTCCTCCCCTTCTCAACCATCATCAAAAACTTAAAGCCGCTTGCAGAATGCACCCCTCAGAGCAGAACGAATCACAAAACTGAATCACCGATGGCACTGCTATTATTGTTACACAAATTTTGCAAAAATTGATTAGAATATGACGTGTTCAGCAAACTAGACGTTTATCTATAAAATAATGCACAGATGAGTGTTTTCACAGTTTAAAAAACATTCAAGATAGGATGACACTGTTTACTCCAAATTTTCCTAAAACAACTAGATAGAGAATATTGAAACACGAGCACCCGACAAAAAACGTAGCATTGCGATTATGCTCAGGAATAAAACACCTCAGCAAATTGTCACTAAGAAGAACGATTAAAACTCAGAAACGTTANTAATAAAACACCTCAGTAAGATTATCACTAAGGAGAACGATTAAAACTCAGAAACGTTACAATTCTATGCTGGCACATGATGAACTATCTGTAAGATGTCATATACTAGAAAGACAGAGATATTTCCGAAAAATCAAATTCTGTCGCACAAAGTGTATAATGACCATAATGACCAGCAGTTAAAGCAAAGATCTGCGAGGTACAAGTAGGCGATGCAACTAATGAGCATTGCCCCCACAGATAAACGAATCAAAAGGTGCGTGATGAGGATATTTTAAATGAGAATAGAACTCCAACTATATTTACGAATGAATAAATTTTGTGAGTTAAGGGCACAGCATGAATGGAAGCATGACGCTGATATGAATAAAAGTGGTCAAATTTTGAATAATAATGTTCCAATTGCCATGAATAATTAGTTTTGCATAACACCGTCCCAGTCCCTCCGCACATTGTTTCCCACATAGGATAAAGAAAATAAACGAACCAATTTCTTATCCAATCTGGTCAATCGACGCACAAGTTGGCCGCTCTTATGCATTCGGTAGTCGACTATACGATGCTGTTCAGTGAGCTCAACTTTACGTGTTCTACCGACCGCATCTTTCTTGACCTTCTTTTTGCGACGGATGCATGTCTAAAAGTATTGTATTAACGCGAATGTTGATGCTCAGAGAGCCCACAGCACATGGCGAACACTCATTTCGTCTAAGATTTTGAAACCCAACGCTTTCGTTTCCATTCTCTTTCCTTCCTAGCCGCCCCTTCCATATTCGCTTATTCCAGTCCTGTGATAGAAAGCGTTCCCGCGGTATATTATTCCAACATTAGGGGATTCGCTATCATGGTGGTCTCTACACAACCATAAGACTAAAAGCCATTGCTAGCTGTGTGCATTACATAACCTTGAACTCTGAAATTTTGTAATCTTCAACAACCGCTCATTAATTTCACAATACGTTATTATGCGTCACTCATAAAAGGGCA
Source organism: Toxascaris leonina (assembly GCA_022844705.1). Taxonomy (NCBI): domain Eukaryota; kingdom Metazoa; phylum Nematoda; class Chromadorea; order Rhabditida; family Ascarididae; genus Toxascaris; species Toxascaris leonina. The sequence goes on from JAARMF010004932.1 coordinate 4,980, forward strand.
TTAAATCCGAAGTGAACCTATAAATGCAATATAACTGTCTTTTGGCATTTCTAAGGCAGGCCATCTTTAGCAGTGAACAACCAAAGGGAATGAGGCTTTGTCTGTGAAAAACCTGATTCACATGAAGATTCTTATATTGTCAAAGGGATAACGCGNTGGTGAAAAACCTGATTCACTTGAAGAATCTTATATTGTCAAAGGGATAACGCGAGTTTTTTTTACGTAATCCTGTCACCTTCTTCTTCAAGAAGAAAAAGCAGATACGTGGAGAAGCGATTTGTAGGATAGCCAGAAATGATACTTTGTTCAATCTGTGCTTAAGCGTTTTCCCTTGCAAAAAAACTGATGTCATTCAGATTCACGCAAATAACTGCAAAAAAAAAAGAAGTGAACGAATTTAAATAATTATTACCAANNNAAGAAGTGAACGAATTTAAATAATTATTACCAACGGTAGAAAGTTTGCCGGGTTCATCAGAGGAATCGCCTTGAAAGCATTTGTCGCATACTTTTTTTCGAAGTCCTAAAAAATATTATCATTCGTCCAAATAGCCACAAATGATCTTCACCCACATTGATGAGAGCATCAAAGCCTCTCTGCTCAAGTCTCTTAGCGTTTACTTGTGTCACACCTACTTTGTTAGTCATTCAAAAACCTTAGAGCATCATATAACTGAAGTTTCAACACCACTTAAAGTAGATGCGGAAAATATTATCAAGTACAAATCTTTGTTTTTCAAAAAAAAAAAAATTGCACCATGCTCCTCTATAGGCATAAAAAGTGCGCAATATGCGTATAGATACCTGAAATAACCCAAAACAACGAATATGCACACAAATCTACCAGCAAACTTCGACTAAATCTGCATCGATGAGCTGTGAAGTGAACTACCGACATTTAAAAATATACCACTACAACTGCACCAAGAGGGAAATATCAAAAAACATGATCCNNNACTACAACTGCACCAAGAGGGAAATATCAAAAAACATGATCCCTAATCAACATCTATTTTATGACCCAGGATTGGACGGATCACTTCTGCAACAGAATTAACGAACGAAAAATCCACAAAGCAGGTATTAAGAGATACGTTGTTTAGTCGACGACACAAGTCGACGTGTTTTTGGGGTAGGTCAGCCAATGAGGGGGCTGAAATATGCGCAGTACCGAACTGGTGTCCTTCTAGAATAGCCAATGAGGTAAGCTCCATATTCTTGTAATTGTCATAAGTAAGCTCATCCAGTGTGCGTTCAAATTCCACCTGAAAATAGATTCGAAAATAGATATGTTACAGATGTAAAATGCGTTGCGAATCTCTTAGAAGAGAGCATTAAAATATCTGAACAACTCTCTACCAAGAGTTAGGCAAGCATAAAGTATAAAGCGTTGTAAATGGCGATACATTTGGCTGGATGAAGCTTACTGACACCGCTCACTGACATTATTTGGAAAAAACTATAAACTAAGAGACGGAAAGGAAGAGACCGAGGAGAAGGGAAGGAGGTACGATGCTGACATCAGCAGTAGTCATTTGAACAATTGCGGTCTGTTCGACCGCAGACTCGGCAATATCCGGAAGGCACAATTGTGGGAATGCTCCTCGTCACTTTCAATACCACAATTGTTTAATGAACGAAGAGATAAAATTAGAGAAATCACCTTCATTGTCCGAACACGAAAAACAACATTATTGATAGCGGCAGCTTTAATATATTTTCCGGCGATACGATCGATGTTGTATTCATATCTACACATCGACTTGCGATACGTTTCCGCTAACGATGACGTCATCGTGCACTGAAAAGGTGTTAATAATTGATGAGGTAGTGAAAAAGATAAAAAATGGCGAAGATTCACTTGTACGATGAATGGTGTAACTTGCTGCTCAACGCAGTTGGTGCCATCATTATTTCCAAGGTTGTGCACCACATCCGGTAGGTGAAGTAACATGAGCTCAAAAGTGTGAAGGAGATGAGGTCGTATGTACCCGACCCCTCAGGACCAAACGTCACGCCAGTTCAGCCGTACTTATCAGTGGTGCATTACCGCATGTAAACACATAAACATTTACACAGAAGTGCAAACACAACCTCGCTTTTGGTTACGCCAAGCCATTTTGTCAACTCCGGAATGTGGCGAGGAAGTGGGGAAAGAGGAAGAAAGAACAGTGAGGCGGAGGGGGGAGAAGAGGTGATGAGAAAGTGAAGGGAAGATAATGAGAGGATATTAACTATGTGTGCATGCCTCATTCCTATCATTATCAATCACTGCAGTTGCTTTCATTTCCTTCTCGTCTGAAGAAACCGATCGCCTTCGATTCGAAAATAATGAAGTAATTAACCAACATAACATAAAACGTTATGACTTCTTCATTTTCTACAATTTACGGATATTCTATAAGGTTTCGGCAAATAGAATGACTATGGCATTAGAGTTTAGACAGCTGCACTTTAAACAAAAGCAGAAATAAGTCTGCAGACAGACTAAAGCAGACAAATTCAACAATGGCAGACACTAATCCGAAGTAACATTAGTGAATGAATAATCAAATCTTGTCTTCGCGCCATTTCCCCTCACAACGACAGCGTCGTTCAGCTCCATATCGCAATGCAATCTTCGCTCAACGAGGTGTTCCATCTAGGACTTGAGGTGCTTGTTGCAACGTAAAAGCTTGCACTATAGGTGGAGGTGCGATCGGTTGCATTTGCGAGGCGCTATACAAACAAAGTAATTGTCACCTCTTTCGATTATTTTTGGAGTCGAAAGCAACGCCATTAAATTATACATTCAAATATTAAACGACCTTACACTAGCTATAAATTACCGATGCATCTATGCCAAAACAAATGACAGCCATCAATTTCAGGAAACACTCACAACAGAAGTTGACGTGAAAGAGGTGACAGTTCTTCTTGTAACCTCTTTCGATACAGTCAGCCTATAGAGGTCAATTTGTACAGCTTGGGAATCATCACCGGAAAGGTCGATCTGTTTTTAGGTCGTCAACTAATAACTCGCACCCACCTCAGTGATTATCTCATACAATCCGATTATCCCATAGCATACCCGTGGTGGGATATCACTGATAACCATATGGATGCATGAGACAGAACTGTGATTGAATGCGATGATCTAGGTGTTAACACGTGAAGTCAGCCGCCTAAGCCTGCATTGGCATGTCGTGGTGCGGTCACCCGACAACTCTCTGAAGAATCGCTGTGCACTAATGATTACTCGACTGAATTTCGGTTAGAAACTGGAACGCCGCTCGGTTAACACGGAAACTTCATTGAGTTTCGAGTTTATTTGCTTTCTTTGGTTAATCCGCTTTTATAGCAAACGTCTTCGGTTGATGACCGATCAATATTTTTCAATGTATTTTATTTCAACCGAATGCTTTCATTCGGTCAATGTCGCCTCGCTATTTGACACTTTCTTAGTGAAGCGTCGGAAGTTTAAAAAATTGGGTATGTGCCACATTTCTTATCCGAAGCGCTATGATAGATGTGGGAGGAAAATTTGAAATTTGTTGCGTTGTAATATTGAAAATTTGAAAACACAACCTGAAATTAATTGTTGCCAATGCAACATTCTGTCGAAATACGAAAAATCTTTCGGAGGAGAGATCCATGTAGAGCTGGATGGTGAAGAGAAGTGCAGCGATGAATGAGCAATGTGCGCATAGCATCGCATCTCAGAGCAGTTCACATGATTTGAGTCAGTCAATGTAACAATTGTTTTGAGACCGCGAAGAGGTGCTGGAAATTATTCGCGCCGGAAGTAAATAATCTTTGCTACACTCTCTCCTAACCGATTTGGCATTCTTATCCACATGTCGTTAATTTTCTTTATTTCACTCCCTGCCCAATGCCACTGATGTGAAAGATGTGATAATTATTTTGAACACTCTCCGTACCAATACTGCCTTTAATCCAATCGCTCCACGCTCCCCGGTAGATTGTGTGGAGTGCTATTTTTACGTTAAATTCTGATAAGATTATCCAATTCTTTCATCAGTTAGTTGTTTGCTTGTCTTATCATCGAGCCATTAGATTCGCCTACTCCCTCTCTCCTTAGCACCAGTGTCACATTTTTATCAATGAAAAAGTGAATCTCAGTACACACAGTTGTAAAAGTTACGCCAAAACTTCAACAAAATTGAGCAAAATGGAGCTTTATGCCAAACTTCCTCACCTAGATGAAACTCTTTCTGGGAAAGATGAGTTCATCCGCAATCCTTCAAAGACCGTCAGCGCAGAACTCGCTCAAAGAAAAGATATGGCAAACTCAATGCCAAATCGAGCCTGTAGCAGCTCAAAATGAAGTGGTGCCTGCTTGAAGAGATCGAGATCAAATAAAACAAACAATTTAGCTTTGTTATATTCAGAGGCCTTGGAAAATCTGCGCAGGATCGAACGATAGCAACTACACGACAAGTTCACCCTGCAAAACAATTGCCATCTCAAAAGCAAGCGCTGATAGAGTGTCTCCTTATGGATCCGGCCGCGGTGGGGAAGCCCCGATCCATCGAGCCGCTTTATTTTATTTATTTATTTTATTTATTTTATCGTCTCGATGTGTGAAAACCTATCAAGGTACGTGAAGAAGAGCAGCAAAAAAGAGCAAAACGTTCACAATGCCACAACCCAAGCCAATGGATATTAAACAAAGCAATACCATGAAAATCAAAATACCTCAGCTGCAGCTTCAAAGCTGAACAACGAGCAAGAAGCTTGCAACTAAGCAAATACTAGTTTTTTGGTGAGTTGAAGCTGATGACCATGCCAACTTCGAAGGCTGGGAAGGAAGAATAGTGGCGAAAATAAAATATTTGTGAAGCTCAGATCCCAAGCAGAACAATTTCGAACATAACCGACGCAAAGGAAAAGACTGCTCACTATGAGTGGACAGAGTGGTGGAATGGGTTGATCCAATTATGCGCGCTCGATGCTCATCTTTTATGAACGTCGTCTTTGGCCAATGAAAAGGTTGACGAGGCAAAATACGTCGTATTAAAGAAAGTCTTTGGCAATGATTCTCACTTAGAGATATTCGAATAAGATGCTTATGAAGTGTTCCTCAAATGTAGAGACATCTCCATTTTCGCATCCAAAAATTCGACAAGGTAAAGCACTTCGATTATACCGTTAAAGCATTTAGGTGCCCACATGAGCATTTTTCAAAGACAAAGTCCATAGTAATAACTTTATTCAAGGAGTGTTACAACAGCACAAGGATAATGTCATCATCAGGGAATGCTCAAGCATCAACACACCGATTTCAATCGAGATTAACAGTTCATCGCTCGGTCAATACCACTTTCCAAGGGAGTCTGTGGAGAGACGGAGTTTATAAGAAGCTTTCAAACGATCATATACGCCAATGAGACCTATAAGAACAGTTGACGTTTGTATATGTTACGAAATGCTAGGTCATTTGACATTGAGTTGTGAGGCTTTGCTTTGATGGTCACACCTTACCTGTGCAGAAATGAAACAAATTTGCAGCCGGAAAGGACTCAATTTCATCTATATTTGTAAAGGAATGCAAAAAATAAACGTGTCAACTCGAACAACAAGGTCGACTACATAAAATGAGACCAATTTTGCCTCAAGATTTTAGTGTCGCATGAAGCAAACGAGCGCTGTATTCTTCGAAGAGATCGCAAAAGATCTGAACGATAATGTCAACAACCGAAACGACGGCAAATATATAGAAATCAGATGTGAAAATCTTGAAAGAGGTAACCGCTAATCCTCGAAGCAAAAGCATAAAACACTCTAAAAACATGAGCAATTTCGTCATGAGCATATTAAGGGAATGTGGAGAAAAGTGAACAAATTGGCAGCTGAAACGCTGCAAGAACGATGCATATGGAAATTCGGCAATAATGAGCGGGTTAACGGGTCGGATATCTCGCGTCTGCCGGAGATTTCCTGCTGTCTCTTTTCTGATGAGATCTTTAACTACTCGAATCTGGCTCTCACCTGGAAATCGTATGCGAAGGAGACAAAAATATTGAACGTTCCAATGGAAATATGGGCAAATATAGTTTGTAAAATGGACAAATTGATGAAAGTGGTGGTGATATCACTGACGGTGATGCGCGGCAAGAAGGCTTGCAGAGTGACGAGACTGGCGACAGCACACGCCTAAACTGGGTAAAGGACAAAACTAGAGGATGCGACTGTCTTGTCCAGAATAGAAGTGAATTAGGGAGGAGTAAAAGATGAGATTACTTCGAATGTGGAGGCTCAGCCGATAGCGATGGGGAAAAGATGGTTGTAGGTTGCGGTAGAAGAGATGTGGAAAGGAGGGCCATTCAGCTGTTCACAGGAAGCGTCAACCAGCAACGTGATGGATAGTCTTCGATCAGTTCTCGCGAAATATACAAATCAACGAAAGCGGTGATGCGGATTGTGCAGAGAAGCCTTCACAGCGACGATGGCTTTCTTCTATTGGAATTTTGTTTATTGTTGACTGTGGCTGAATCGAAGCAACTGCGCCATCCTCTTTCATGCAGATAAACGTAATCTTCGAGCTCAGCACAGAAATGACTCGCTTTTAGATTCCATAAATGCCGTAAATTTCATTAACGTTAGCTTGCTGAACTTGTATCGCTTGCACTCTTCGACACTGTAAGCAATATGGTCAAATTTGAATTAGCTGTGAGACAATAGCCAAGAAATTGTTGGCAAAATGACGACGCTATCGGTAAGCAATTTTGTGGTTTCCTTTCTGAAGAGGTGTCTAATTACAAAAATATAGTGCAGAGTTGGGGATATGACGTTGGAAAGTGCGGAAGTGTTATCGAAACGTTAAACCATTATGAAGCCGAGGTATGTCATTGAGGTGTTTTTTTCTTTCGCATTACAAATCAACCCTCCGGATATGCTTTTCTCAGCTGTCTCATTGCTTAATATCTATTTAACATTCGTTTAATGCATTTGCTACTGTTTCAGTCGCCATTCAGTTTAGTCGATATTCCGCTACTTTCAATCGACATGTTAGATTCTTCGGACATTGCACCATACTTCAAATACTTGGCAAATTGTTGAATTAAACAATCGATGGTTCCTCTGATCCATCATTCCTTCTGAAATTAGTTTGCAGAATTTCGTTCCCAACCTGTCCCTTCAACCAAGCTCTTTATCTCCCATTCTGCTGTGAGTCTCTCAATACCCTATTCCGCTACAGCGACAATGCTGTTTTTATTTTATTCTGGCTACATGCCAGCCAACAAATAGTCCTCAGTCGATTATCCACTTGGCGCTGTTACCGAAACTGCATGAAGTGTGATTGCGCTGATGATACAACATTCAATGCTATCCTTGGTCAGTCTTTTCAGGTCGCGACCGAAATTCGGTAATCTCTTAGATGCCTTTAGTCGGTATCGAGCGAAATTTTAGAGAAGCTTTCGGCTCCAACCGACTCTTGAGTGCGGTCCGTTATCGACAGGAAGAAACTTCGATCGCTTACTGCCGCTACTTCGCGGCTGATGGAAACCTTGCTAGCGAGCTTCGATATCTCGCAATACTATCTTTCATCGTCATCGTTTGCTTGATTCGTCTCATCTTGCTCATCTTTTCTTCTATACCACGCTTTCGACAGCACTATAAGTTTGCCGCGATTTGACGAGCAAAGAAATTGGTTCCTCGATCTAGCCACCATTCTTTGTCCGTAGCGTTGGGTTGGTTTTTTAACAACACACCTATCCAACCCGCGCAGCGCGCACTTAGACCACTTGAGAAACACCGCTAAATTTTGTACGACAGCCCCCATCATTCCCTCCCTCAGCGTAGGGGAAGAGGGAATGTTTTGTTTAGGTAAACGTTACCAATTTCGAGCTCAGCACCTTCAAAAACCTAGTCCTTCCAGTTCTTGCTACATATTATTCACTGATATCTCTTCCTGACAGAAGAGAGGCTGGATGAGAAACAACAATGGGAGAAAGGAAAGGTGGGAGGGGGGGGGGGGGGGGTGAAGAGAAGAGAGGATGTGCTATTCCGACAATTTTGCCAATTAGAAAACTCAGCACCCTCCAAAAACCGTCAAACATGGGACGACGTTGCGAGATTTCGAAGCTCGCTAGCTAGGGGGCCTTACTTGTTTGATATTCGGACCCAAACTCAACCGTTCGCTATTCGTGGAACAGCAACGACAATTACGCTGCTGCTTCAAGCATAGAATTCACACCACTTCCAACGCGTTAAGCATGAACGCGGAGAAGCATAAGCTATCTGTTCAAGAACAGCTAAAATCCTGCCCGTCAGGAGGACGGCTGCCTTCAACAGCACATCGAAGGCATTGTTCAATCTTTG
>JAARMF010004933.1:1508-13301 GCA_022844705.1 Toxascaris leonina
TCTCCCTCCCTTCTCGAATGTGGAACAAAACCGCTAGTGAGATGCGATCCATAGTCGCAGCAGTTTCTTCGCGCTCTGCCCGTATCTCAGTACAGATCGGAATTAGCCTATACTTGAAAATGATAGAGATACCACAATCGCTATAATTTAACCGCTTCATCAGGAAAGATATCTGAGCCCAACCTGGTCTCTATGATGGTAGCTGGCCAGCTGTCTCAGCATCGAAACGAGCTTTGCGTTATTTGTACCTGCACCCACAAGACCCATTGCGAAGACGGCGTTGTGTGCCGTATCAGCGTCAGCATCGTGTGAGAATTTTGACAGAGACTCGATAATCGGCAGCTGCGGATTTGAAACGCTGATGATTGCCAATGCCAGAGGCACAGCACGTCGAATCGCCGGCTCTCCATAACGGACCTTAATTTCATTCATTGTCATTTCTTGCAAAATAACTCGATGCTATTGAAACCATGCTAGAATCACATAGGCTTGATGAAATTTCCATAATCTATTAGAAAAGATGGACAGTAATAATGCTCCATTTCACATGTTGGCACAAACTGAAGAGAAAATCTTGTTGTATGTAACAACGATGAACCTTACACATCTTAAATAGTGATGCTGTGTTTTAAAGCATCGAATATCGCGTCCACAGTTCTCGACGGAAAACGCCAACGATAAAGTTTATGTATGTCATGGTCAAGATGAAACCATCGAAGCAAGCAGTGATGCAAACAGACACATCCATCGAAGCAAGCAGTAATGCAAACATATACATCCTAAGGCAGCGAGCCAAACAAATGAAACAGCGCATTGAGTAGTAGCATCTTCGCAGTATCCCGTTCGAGTGTCACTACACAGCTCCGTATCCAGCCGTCCACCTCCCTGCTCCAAACTTACGTTGCAACGAACGTGCTTTTCATTAACTCTGCAGTGTAGTTCTCCACTTGAATAACGCCGAATGTTACCACAGTGCCTCGAAAAGCTTTGAAGTGATACCTTCAAGCTGTAATTTGGAATGCTTGATGTTGCATTCTCAGAGTCAGACATCTTATTTATTCAGAACACTTCCCATTAGTGGCGCTCGTCAGAAAAAAANNNAGGGTTTGGTACGGGATGCGCAACTACCGTGTCACATTTGGGCAATCATACCTCAATTCCAAGCGCCAGGTAGCGAACAATGGAAACCATTCAGTTGCCTCCTCATAGCTTTGATTAACTGAACCAGCAAGTTCCGTTAACTAGTAACCGGTTGCATGGTCGACCTGGAAAACGCTTTTAAGGCACAAAAATTAAGAAAAGACATGCGAGCAGCCTGAAGAAATACCTGAAGAAATATTAATTCGTTAAGGTAAAAAAAGTCGCGAACTATTCAAAAAAAGAATGCAGATGAGAAGGAAGAAATGGGAAAATTGACTCACTAGATGCCCGAACATTCGGAGGCACATCTGTGAGCCGATATCCTCACCCATCGCGATAAGTGCTATGCCAAGCACGGCGACAGCTTGTTGTGCAGATAAATCGAGCTTCTCCGCCTCCTTCCTTTCATCCTTCTTCGTTCCAGTCGCATCGCCCTCCTTCAGGTTCCTCCCTGCTTTCTTGATTTCTTTTATCGTCTGTTGTGAAAGCACTTATTTTTCNCATCGCGATAAGTGCCATGCCAAGCACGGCGACAGCTTGTTGTGCAGATAAATCGAGCCTCTCCGCCTCCTTCCTTTCATCCTTCTTCGTTCCAGTCGCATCGCCCTCCTTCAGGTTCCTCCCTGCTTTCTTGATTTCTTTCACCGTCTGTTGTGAAAACGCTTATTTTTCATCTATTACTTCAGGTTATCATTACAGCCCAGCAATAGTATGAGATCACATGGCATCCATCATGCATCATATTACCTCGGTGATGTCCCCTCTCTAGCACCATCATGCCTTCCCCTCCGAAATGGAACATTGATAAAGCGGCTGCCTTCTAAGCAAAGTCGATATGCTGGCCAGCATTCCGAACAGAGGTGTTTGAATAACTGACGTAAAACATTCGCAATCTCGAGACAGCCAAATTTTCAAGAACGTTTTATCACTTCGAAGCTATGCAGTTGATGGATTGCAATAATATGGTAAAGCATATTACAAACATTCTCTCAACGAGTTAATCAAGGTCTGAAAGAGAGCGATCGGTCAAGCAGAGAGCTTAGATTGCGAACTTCCGGTACGATTAGAAAAGGTGATTGTATTCTTCAATCGGGGCATCAAATTCATCCCGAAAATTCGAAACCAACTCTACTCTTTCTTCCTGTTCATAAGTGCCAAAAATGATGTAAAGGGCAAAATAACTCAAAGCAGACTTCACAAGAACCAGATATAACTATGACTGAATGCTGAACTTTCTCGGTACGGCCATGGAACGGTTGTATTGGTACACTTAAAAAATGAAATAATGCTGATGACACGCCGCAAAGATAGATCTCAGTTGTCTTTTATTTCAGTTTCCCGTCTCAACTATCGCCTTTGAAGACTCTTCTTATGTGAGACACAAATAAACGCCGGCAATTTTCCAATCACTGTCTCCTACTCAATGTTTGTTAGTTCTACACATAATGCTGATGCGATAAATGACCCTTTCTTCCCACCTTTCTCGTACATTTTACAATACGCCATGTTACTTGCCATGCCTTCTACTTGCATTTTGTGAAATAAACTTGTGAGTAATCCCTGCGCTCTTCTGTAGGTTGTAGCAACGGAACGTTCAGGTCCTTTGTTCCTGGGTCTCTGTGGCATCGAGGATTCACTAGCCTTTTCGAGGAGATGGAACGCTCAACACAGAAGGTGCACTGGATATGCTTTGCTATAACCAACATTAACGAAATAATTCGTGTAATACCTTCTTCTTTGAATCGCTTGGCTCATAGTGTTCCGAGCAGATGTGCAGAAGTTTTTGAATCTTGAGAACGTTTCCGGTGCCTGCATAGGCACAGACATCCACCAAAGTCGAAACCATGCTTCCAAACGGTTCTGCTAGCGCACGCACGCTCTCAACAAACACCTCGCTCTTCTCTTGTGTCCCTTTAGTGGACAATTAACGATGGTACAAAGTACATACATGCATACACACCCAAAGAATGACTAAATGAATGAACCATTCACTGCTCTGCATCGATCATCGCTGAGCCGTATCAAAAGCCTTTCTCTTGCAAGTATATCTTCTAAACAACGAAATACGAAATTGATTAGAGGTATTTGTACGGATCGGAATATCGTTATTGGGAAGTAGATGAAGAAAGTGCTCAAAAGCAAGAGCAAATCTGCACGACCTTGTTTCACAAAAGAGACTGGAAGGGCTTAAGAGTGGTGAGGGAAGGAAGCTGCAGAAAAGACCAAAGCCTCAACAGAAAAAAAGCTAAGTTCTCTCGTTATTCATAGACTTAGCTTTTCAACTTGCAACCTCAATTGGCAGCGCGATTTGTGCTGCTCGGGAGCTTTTAAAACAGTGCCACGTGGAATCACTCCTTCTTCCCCTATTTTCCCCACTTCGATATCGTTTGCTCCGTCCGGTTGGAAATTTAGTCCCAAACCGGAGTGCGACTTGCCTTCATCGCTCAAGTAGGGAAGAGGATGCCGGTGATGAGGCCGTCTGCAGTCCTCATCGGTCATTAAAAATATAAGTGATTACGTGCGAGCCTGAGACATGCTTCTCATTAAAAGCATCTCACTACACATTTTAGTAATTTCTTCCACTGTCCTCCATACGTGAATCCTTTTCGTCAGAGCGAAAAGTTTGCGAAATTATGAGAGCAGACTGTTCGCTGATTGAAAACGAAGAGTTAAGCAATCACCTAAGAAAATAAGTGCAATTCCGAGTGCCACGAAGCGCATATTCGGTTCCTGTAGTTCAATAGCAGTCTTTTCCATCAGAAAATGGAGCATCTCCGTAGCGACTTCATGATCTGCGGTACCCACGAGAATGAAACCAAGTGCCAGACCTGCCACACCTTTCACCTGAACCATGATTCTTTTAAAAAGGGGGCAGAACTCTTTTCAAGATGCAAAGTAAATAAGAAGGCAAAGAGCTCGACTGCCGGTTCGCGTGATAGCTCCAAACAGAGCCATACTCCATCACCGCTTCTAGCAGCAGTTGCCTCAGAGCAAGAAAGAGTTTCAAGACAGCATGCGCTTTTTATAAACATCAGAAAACTCCCTCCTCCAGTCGAAAGCCCAACGTCCTTTCTAAAGTCGCTAAAATGACGTAGCAGGAAGCAACCTCGGAAGTGGCTGACGGCTTATTATCACTGAGCACTTTTTTCAGTTCGAATACCACGCCACCATCCTCGTTCTTCACGACAGTCTCGCGTTTCGAATTTGCATACGCCAATCCAATGCCGAAAATGGCGCCGATACGCATAGTGGCGCGGTCGCTGTGCACGTGGTCCATTAGCAGTGCAGATGCAGGATCGCAAGGATCTTGTACGCCCGAAGTGATTATTCCAATCGCTAGAAGTGTTCCTGCCTAGAAACACCGCTTCCGTGAGAGGAAATTCAACCCATAATTCGCTCAGCAAACACCAAGGTGATTTAACAGTAGCCCAACATGCGCGATAGCCATACGTTGATTGTGGGTTTGTCATGAACACAGACCAGATGTCATATAACAATAAAAGTACCCGCTGGCAAGCTCGGCAACTGTGCGCTGAATAGTGTTGTCCTTCACTCCCGTCTGCTCTTTTATTTTTGCTCACACACAATAGCGCATCATTCTATTACACATAACGTGAAAATAACATCGGGTCATTCCAAAGGTGTAAGCAGCCGTTGCACGAGGTGGTTATTTTTGGTGTGCTTATCGATGCCTTCATCAGCATCACCTCGCTATTCTGCTATAAAACAATGGGGAACGTAATCGTGCCACTACGAAACGAAATGTCAACAATGAAAGGACACTTGCAGAGTTTGATTTCTTCCGTTTGTGAAAGCAGAATGAAGAAGGACCACGCCAGAAGCGTATGTATCCATGAAGCGAACAAGTAATGTCCCTACGCAAGATTATACACGAGATTTCGATGCGACGTTTCTTGAAAAAGACACTGTGATTTCCAGAAACTACCCAACATCAAGTTGCAGAATTCATATATGGCTTACTCTGAAACATGCACATCCCGCATGATGGTATTGAGTCATTTTTGGCGGATGTATACCATATGTTTACTATTTGTTGGATGCTGAAGCGAAAAGTTTAAGAGGGAGGAATACACTCCCAGTGACCCGATAAATGTCTGCACATTTGCAGTTGCACACTCAATTCTTTTCGACAGCTCTAACTGAAGTTATGAAGAGATTATGCAAAGATGTGGAAAGGGGTTGTAACAACACTTGAAATGAGTGGTTATGCACGAGGCTCATTCTGCAACTCCGGCGTCATTCTAACTAATCTTTTCAATTGTTCGGGTGTCTCCCAATTGTCTCCAAGCGTACACACCAAACGAGCGAACAACTTATAAAATGAATGACGGTAATGATATATATGGAATCGTCGAAAGGGACACAGTTATATGAAGGTTCGAAAACACATGGAACTAGATGCAGACAGAAAGAGAAACGCATTAGACGAGGCAAACAGAACCTTGATGTGGTCTTCGTTGACATATAAAAAATTATCGCATTGTGCGAGACCGGCATCAACATTCCACCTCCAAACCAACCCTTGACTGGCAGCCGCTGACAGCATCCCTTAACAAACGAGATTCGGGCTTAAGAAAGCAGTTCCTGATGGTTGAATAGCGAGCAGCCGCCTCGGAGCGGTTCTCAAAATAACAGGTGGAGAGCGAAGTGAGTACTGCCCTTTGCAAATGGCCCTTAGAACAATCAGGAAGGACGGAAGGGAATGGGGACGGTGGAGGGAGCACCAGGTTCGTCAAGTCAGCTCGTGGAACCCGCACTGACTACCTAAACCACGGCTAATTATTAAGCAGCCATATTTCACTCACACTTCAGAAAATACCTTAACAAGCCTGTCCAGGATGCCTATCGGTATGCATATGGCCAATGTACGAAATGCTGGAATTCGCTTCTAAACTGAGCATGCAGCGAATGACACGTTATGAGATATAACAGACTCCGAATGCTGTTCAAGCTGTAAGCACTGACGCCATCATATCTAAGTTTTTGGTGCAGCACTGCGCTTGTGTTGCTCCCGAAGAAAGTCTGTTACTGTTCTTATACCAGTCTTCCAAAGAACGACTGTGCTGTACTCGCACTATACTCATAGCTCCATATTTGGTAGAGTACGCCGCTCCAAAATATTTATACTGAGCATTCCACACCTTCGAATCTTCCATTCACGCATGCATGGACCAGACGACAGAGATGGATTTATCAGTACGAGTGCTTAATTTACCAATCCGTACAACAGAGAGATGGTATCCAAGCAGTCGGCCACGAGAGTGGGAGCACTGCTAGAATAATGGCAAAAGCAAGCATTCGAGGCAAGCTACGAAAAAATCACTGTTCCGTCCATCAAAAACACAGCAAGTGTTTGCAAAGTGGGGTTATCGAGACACCGTCAAGGCTCTTGTTACATTCTTTCATAACTTCAAAAAAAAAAAAAAAAGGCTAGACAGTCACCATCGCATTCCTGCACGCAGATAATTCGCACTTGAAAACAAGCTCGTTTTCAGAAGCAAAAGAGTGCGGAAAGGAGGTTGAGATAAAGGTGCCCATTTTCATAAAGGCCTGAAGAAATCACCCCCGCAACAGTATGAAGTAAAACATTTGGCGAATGCATCGCACAACAAAAGAAAACGGACGCAAACGAACGAAGACTCGGCAAAACTTTACAATGCGCCGCTCAAATACACGGAAGACAATACACCTGTCGTTCGCCCACAAATCCAAGCCCCCACATCCGACAAGCCATGCTTAAACGGCGCCAACTGGAAGACAGCCTTTTGACGATTTTTCTTAGTTTGCACTTTGGCGGAAATATTCATAGCAACAATGCTTTATAAACTTAGCCGAGGTCTCGGAGTGATAGGGATTCTTCAACGTGACTTGGTCTGGAGGGCGGTAGAAAGGGCTGAAGAGTTCCCTCCTTCACCCTCTGTGATCACATGTAGGGACTGACATATACACACGGACCAATTATAATCGCATATTACTAACAGAACTTACCAAAATCCTCGTTCTTATAGAACCAACGATTTGCAGAGTCTGCATCTGACATCATCTTATCAGTGCCAAAAGCACAGTTGACAAATGCGTTCACGAAAACGGCCGCTAAGTTCATTCGCGCACTGTCAGGAGCTGAAGCCGATGCAAATGGGCCTAAAGGACATGCCCAATAATCTCGTGCAAGGCATAACGATAAGCTCTTGGGGTTAAATATATCTCCTTCATAGTATCGAAGGGACGTGGTGGAGCTCGACAGGAAGTATGGAGATCAGCAACGAAGGTGATTCAGAATCAGTGACGCGAACCCATCCAAAGTACGAGTGGTGAAACGTTCAAAACATTCGAACAATGTGGTACTCTTTTCAAACACAGCATTTCTCTCCTCATTCCGGAAACGATGGTGAATATCCCTCTCTACCTATGAGGGAAATAAATTAAATTGTGACGGAAATAAACGGCATATGTTCCAGACAACTACAGATGCTTTTGCCGTCAGTGACAAACGTCCTCAGAGATAAGCGGGACGAATTTCTCTAATTCCCTTAGAATTCATCGCATGGAAGTTAAATGCTTTACATCTAGCACCACAAGACGACAAGGATGATTGTACAGACTCGAGAGCGGGATGAACTATATTGATGATTGGATACGCTATCAAAAGCTCAACTGGAAAATTCGCTGCCCTCCACACTGTCTAATAATGATTGCGTGGCTCCAGGCGAACACCAAAATTTCAGTCGAATTTTGCAGATAAAATGTGGCTCTCATCGTTTCCGGTGGAAACTGTTATAACCAGATATCTTTAGTATGCAATTGACAGAACATTTCGCTCGACTGTCAGGGAAACGAACCTCAAACTGACGCTTGCGATAGATTACTAAACCTAGTCAACTACCAGTGGTGACAACCGAACTGAAACAACTAATAAACAACTCAGTGTCAGTACCATATAAGAAATAAGACAGCTAGATAAATGCACCCCAATGAAGTTCAGTACCTGCACTACGTGCTCAATCGGACCACCAACTGGATGGGATGTGACCAAGAATGAAACTGCACGAACGTGCTTGCTCAAGGTGACTTTTGTAGATAGCCTCAGGTGTTTTCGGTTCTAGAATATCCAGCTCGGTGACCAACGAATGGAAATACGAGTGAAGGTCGCTGTTCGAATTCAACTCTGCTAGTTTGTCGCCTTTCTCGACGCCACTCATATCCAAGAATACCTGATGTCGTCCAAGAAGGAGANGTGAAGGTCGCCGTTCGAATTCAACTCTGCTAGTTTGTCGCCTTTCTCGACGCCACTCATATCCAAGAATACCTGATGTCGTCCAAGAAGGAGAGCCATCTGCTTCCTCATCAATCTTAAACTGCAGCCAGTGTGAACATCGTCGAATACAAGCACTGTGTCGTCCTCCTTACTAACCGACCAATCCTTCTCCTCCTCTCCACTTAGGTTCATCTTTTAAAAAGCCTCCTCCAGATTTCTGAAGGGGGGAGAGACTCCCACTCTTTTCCGTAAGACTAGATCATGCGCTGCACACTGTCAAAATTCTGGGAAGGGGGATGAGGGAATAGCTTTCATCCCAACAGCACCTCCACCTTCCTCCTCCTGTCTCTAAAACAAAAAAGCTTAGAGACTTGGCCGATCGCTCGTTTGTAACCTCTCTGGATATTCTGACTGTTTGCAACCACTATCTTGCTTTACGAACGTCTCATTCTCCTAAATTTCAGGCTTCAATTAAGTTCTATTGAAGCCTTGTTCTTCTTGGCCAGCTGAAGCTATTTTCTCGATGCCGGGCATATGAATGACATAACCTCACCTGACTGAGATTCTACTATAAAAAGCACTGGATAGTGAGCAGTCAAATCAACGCATTCATTAACGATGTCATTATCAAGTTTTGCAGTCCACCACACAAGATAGATGCATTCTAGGTTGCATTATCAGAATCCGCAACTAAGCTTGAGTGGTCATGAGAACCCTCAGAAATAAACGAACAAAAACATATGTAAGACGCACAATGAAGACAGAATCACCAAATGAGTTTGTTATAAACTGCAAATGCAGAAAAAGCATGACTTATAAATGTTCAATAAATGAAGCGAGGGGCTAAGATTTTAATCATGCATGAAGTATCCTATCGCAAAGCTGCTTTACGCGGCATCTTTTAATAGCCGCGCTTTCTTTGATTGTTCACAGATCACTCACTTTTAGCATTACCACTTTTGGATTACTGTGCCCTGGTTTCATTCAACAAATGAAGCAAACTTAAGGACGGTTCTAATCCATGATTCTCCAGGATCGCACTTCCTTCCAATCATGGATCGAAAGCAACGTGCAGGTTCATTACTTCCACATTAATAAGTCCTGAGAATACCGCCTCTCCGCCTCTACAACCACTAAGGTATATATCATCCACCACTCTTTAAAACCAAGTGTATTCTAAACGGTAGCCCAAACGAAAGAGGGGAGAGGCTTACTTATATGATTTGTGAGACTCAGAACCGATGGTATCCAAAATAAGAGTGGCAAGCGATTCTACTGTATTCAACCGGGACAAAGGCTCATATTTGAGTTCGTAGGATGCATAAGCATACCGCCTCCCTCCCCGTCTCTGCAAAACCTTGCGGTTATTTCTATTCACAGTTGTCAGCTGCCTGATTAGCAAACTGTTAGAGATCATTTTTGGTATAGCGAGTTTGCACCAAGCAGCGAATCTGCTGGGGCTGTGAATGGTCGAACCCTCAGAAAAAAAGGCTTCGTTGGGCTACGAAATGCGCCACGAATTTTGGCTTTTTGCATGTTTATTTTGGAGCCTTTAGCTTCTGTATTGTTACGCCCACTCACATTGCAGCCAACTTCTCAATGAATGAAAAAGGAAGGCCGCCTATTCACCAATTACAATGGTGTAAACGGGGTGGTGAAAGAGGGTGAGCGGATGGGTCAGAGGAGATGTCTATGATTGACTCACACTCAGCAGTGGGTTTATGACGTGAGGAAGTTTATGAAGCGGTCACGAGGGAGATGGGGGCTTATGAACGGAAACATGACGCATATTCAGTTCAAAAGTTGCAACTTAAATAACATAATGAGTTTATAATGTGAACATACACATCTTCAGTGGAGAGGAATATTTCGCGAATCATTGGCACGTCGTTGAGCATGATGGCACATCGCAGTGCCTCGAACTTCCTCGAGAATTTCAAAAAAATATCTTTCGAGGTTCTTATTAAAATCCGATTATCCGGATCGGGAGTGAGTGGAGAACAGCTGCAAAGGACATCAAATGCCTGTTGCCTTTGCAGAGAATACCCGCCATAACAAAGCCAATGAAGAATGGCAGTCGAAGAAAACATACACAGACTGCAAAGCGATGCAACTAATTCGAATTCGGTAATAATGCAAATGCTGCCGTCGAAAACAAAAAGCAGCCGAATAATAGAACTGCTAATAAGCCAACTGAATTATTTAAACACGTTCTACGCAGCGGTGACTTGTCGAAGAACAAAAAAGGGAGTGATACGTGGCACTTATGACAAAAAGTTCATGTGCTACTTAAGAAGTAGGAACCATTAGTAGGACATAAGTATAGTAAACTAGCTGCGACTCGCTTTGGCATTTTCGACTTTGGTGACACTGGCTCTTCAAGAAAAAACATGCGGAAGCTTTCGAATAATCGAACAGGTCGCTACATCAGACAACTCACCTCTGTTATCAATTCTTTCTCTTTTTCTGCGCTCTAAGTGGGAATGAATATGACTGCTCAAGATGCACTGACCCAACGCAAAATAACGTTTTTTACAAATCGAATCAACTCGATCTCAGAAAAAGGTCGGTGCATATGGCTGATGGGACAAGCAATCGCACGACCGCCGCATGATCTTCAACTGCAGCACTGGTGATTTATGCTTCACTCATCACAAATGAGGACGGAAAATACAGCATAAATCGGAGTGGGAAGCAGTCCAGAGGAGTGCGCTGTTGTAAAGTGGAACCTAAAATCGATTCAGGATGAGATAGCACATTTCTTGAAGGAACTTCTTTTTGAAGAAACAACTGGAAGACTCACCTCAATAGGTAAAGACAAACACGTGCATGGTCGATCTCCTCAACAAAATCGAGAAGCAAGTCGAGACGTTCAATTTCGATGAGCAGATCGCATGCCTCGACCTCAGCGTTGTGCTTCATGTTGTGACCGATGACATCTCGTGCCAACGTCAACAGCTCTTCTCTACGAGCCCTATCTGCATCTGTTGAGCCAGAACATGCACGCCACTCCTCTGCCATTTCCATTGACAAATGCCTTCAATTTCCATGGACTCCAACTCTCAGAAGCACTCTTTATTATGCGTGCACCAGCACTCTCTACTACACCATCACCGCATTTTGTTGCCGACTGATTTGCGGTGCGCACTCTCGACAGCTTTTAAGAACCAACGATTTTCGCAAGATGGACTTACACTGAGAAGATGGGGGAGTTGCAGAGATGGGAATTGTTCATAATTTTTAGAAACATGCCCAGCATTTCATGTGAAGATAGTTGCATGCTCCTAAAATGCTTGTAGTCACTTGTAAATTTACATCTACTACACTCGTAACGATGCTTGCTAGTTCAGGACTTGGGTTCACGCTCGAGAAAGGAC
>JAARMF010004937.1:0-13296 GCA_022844705.1 Toxascaris leonina
ATCGTACTTACTTCATGCTTCACGTCACCCAATTGCTATATTCTCGCGCTTTACGTACCCAATCGTTAACTTACTTCATGCTTCACGCTACCCAATTGCTACATTTCGCGCCTTACGTTAACCAATTGCTAGTTTACTTCATGCCTTACGTTACACAAGTACTAGCTTATAGTGCGTTGTGCCTTTGTACTAGTTATGCCACCCAATTACTAGCATGTAGTATGTCATGTCTTTGCCGGCTGAGTGGCGGGCGCAGTTGCGCTTGTGGACAGTTGTTTTGCGTATGGGGCTGCAAGACTTTAAGGATTAAGTAAATGATTGTAAAGAATTAAGCTATTGTCATCGTAGAGGTACTGTGGGACGAACAACTGAAATTGCGTAATGTTATTGATGTTGTGTAGCGTATCTTGTCGCACCTCATGATCATTGTTACGTCTTCGCCGCTATGCCTTTGTCCTCCCCATATCATAAATCTTGTATTTGCGTCACGTTACTAATGTTGTGTGCGTCACCCCTCATCGTATGTCGCGGCATGCGTGGCGCTGATAAAATGCAAGAGGTTTAATTACCCACGTTTGAGGTCTGGAAGGACGAACGATATGAAGAAGCGAACGGGAGCAATATCCGAGTTGCAATAAGTGGTGAAGAGTCGGAAACTGAGGAGGAACGACACCTTACAAGGACCTGTCAGGCGTGAGCATCACAACGTCAGGCCAGTTGAACTTGGACCTTCAGTTTATAATAATCACTGGGAAGGTGATTGTCCCGGCGGTCAATACAATAAATATAAATGTGAATGTAACTAGAAATACAAATATAAATATAAATGCAAATATAAATATAAATATAAATGCAGATAAGTAAATAAATAAATATGTACATGTGGGTTACAGTAGACCAGATAGATCAAATATGTTTAAATACGTCACTCGGAAACATGATAAACTTGCGATAAAAAGAAGGAGATGTGCTGTTTATTACTTCATTTCTTTTCTCGAAAATCTCTTGTTTGCATCAATATTTTCCTCGTAGTCTTCAAGAATTTCAATCGGTTCTTCCTTAATGATAGCTGCAAATAATCGTTACAAAATTCTATCTCTATATATTCCATTATAAAAGTTCAGTAATGAATTAAGCTTAAATCCCACCGAACTGTTATATCGATTTGCAAACAACACCAATTGCATAGAATATTTTAATGTGTTTAAAATTATTGGGTTAATTATATAAACGGCGAATGATGCAAACAATGAATCATTTAATAAAAAAATATGCAAAATTGTAAGAATTGTACAAAAATTGGGGAAAGAAGCCGTTATATATTACAAACTATGAACAACTAGCTGAAATTATACTATAATATGAACCAAACAAAAAACTGTTCAATGGGTTACGGACCTCTCGTGAACGATTTCGATGGACGAGTGCGCCACTCTTGTTTTCGCCTCGTTCGCCTTAACGCCATCAACGAAATGATAACCTGCCCGTACAAAACCAACGACCAAATAGCAATGAGGCTGAGAAATGAGGAGAAAAATCGATGCAAAAATAAATGGGGGGAAATGCGCCGAGTCAGTCGATTTGCATCATTTGCAAATAAACATTGGAGTCAACATGCCGAATTAACATTTAAAAGAACAACTAAATAATGTTTCATATGGGTTATATTTGCTAATCAGAGGCGCTTCATTTCTTTTCTCGAAAATCTCTTGTTTGCATCAATATTTTCCTCGTAGTCTTCAAGAATTTCAATCGGTTCTTCCCTAATGATAGTTGCAAATAATCGTTATAAAATTCTATCTTTATATATTTCATTATAAAAGTTCAGTAATGAATTAAAGTTCAGTAATTCTATATGTAATAGAATATGAGCTGGTAGATTGCTGACAACACTGAGCACTGATGCTCCACCTATATCCGCATATCCACTCCAATCACTGCCCTCTTCAATACTCAAAACTAATCAACAGGTGCAACTTAACACAAAATTAACACAGATATAACTTCAACCATAATCATTCGAAAATAAAATTCACAGTTAAGAAATGACGAGCGACGACTACTTTCTTCATATCGGAAGATGTGACTTTAAAATTAAAGGCAGACAGGCATGCGCTTTTCCCAAGACGATTCTCTCGTTTAGTGTGGACATTTTCTAGATCCCGGGAGAAGGGAAATCGGCCACGAATCGTTCAAAAGTAGTAAAGCAGCATGATTTTCTTAGGGAGGGCAAGAGGAATTCCCATAAAGTGAAAAGAGCATTCAGTGTCAGAAAGGAGCGTTTTAGCAGGATAAAAGACTTCGGGGCAAAGATATGAAAAAAAAGAAAAGAAAGGAAAGGAGCCGTACTTGCTGCATTTAATTTCCGAAGAATTTGTGACATCAATAATTAATTTGGCTCAGTCGTATCTGTTCATTAAAGTTTTGATTCCCTTTACAATGAGGGAAGCATGTTTAACACATAGTGAGGTTAAATATATCAAACATAATAACATTCTCTCTAAAATATACCAACCTCTCAATGAAGTAAATTAAAACACTATATTTGGAAGCGAAAACCGCTGAGATGTTCATAGCGAGCATAAAGCAAACAAATACTACATCAAACCTATCACCTGAGCAATTATGCAGAATTTCTTAGCTCAACAATGGCTCTAGAAACGTTCAGTCATCGATATTCCAAAGCTAGCAGACGAAACACTTTAGGACAAGATTTATGCATAGGTACGTCCATTTGATTTGCAACTTCCTTAATACAACTTAGAGAAAGTTTTTTTTTTCTGAATGTTTTCAATAAGCTGCACACTTAAAAGCAAATATTTGACCATATAGGGTTACCAATATTCCACTCAAAAAGTGGACTATGGTATAAATCGGTTTGTGATAATATCTCAATAATTGTTGGCAATAAAAGCGAAATATGATGCCCTTTGCAACCGCAAAATCTTCTTGTCTCTCTATGCAATTTTTAGTTTGTGAAGATTTGAATAGATTGAAAAATAACAGATGAAGTTTGAGGCGAATATGAAATTCACCAGATATCTTTTGCAATATAGAATCTGAGCAGAAAAGAATGAAAAATTTTGCTGATTGCAGATAAATTCACAAAATTTCCGATAAATTCCAAATAGCGACCTCAAAACTCTAATAACGATGAATTTCGAGAGAATATTCGTTGGAAAAATTCTTAAAATTACAATGGGTTAAGGGATTGATGCAACGATATCCATATATCTGATTTACCAAAAAAAAAAACTTGTGTTAGCACTTGCTGAATGTAACGAATTTCACATTGCTATTAATTCAACAAGGCCTGCTCGCCTCGCCAGAGGGGTGGCGTCATTTATTGGCTACAACAATGCAAAACCACGGGCCTCAGTACCCTATTGGAAGCGCATTGTGACCGGCAGCGTCATCGACGCTCGATAGTCCGGTCGATCAAGTGATCAAGTGATTAATTCAACAAACATCATTTTAAGATAAATAAAAAAAAAAAGTACGAATTGGTCTTTCATTCGCATCGTTACTGCGACGAACTTTACGCCTGATTTTAGCGAATCAAGGCTGTATTACGAAAGGTGATGTGAAGCAAATCTTCACAGCGATCACACAAGTTTCCAAATGCTTTTGCAATGTCATTTCCATATCTTCATAAAGCATTCACTGATGTATATTTGCATTTTTTTTTCTTTCATAAAATCTAAAATTCAGAACTCATAAAAATTGTTTATTCGTTTAAAACTTAATTGACAATAAAAGAAAAAACAAATCGCATATTAACGCATAGATAAATTATGACGCATTTGTATAAACATCGGTGACACCATCTCAAATTTTGGCGCACTCAATAAGCTAAATAAAATTCTTTCTAGATCTACTTGAATCGTTAATTTCTCTTCCTGTAAAGAGAGAAATAAACATCACCGACTTAAATATAAAAATTCTTCGATATGAAGCCTCATATACACAACTCCATACAATTAATACAGCATTGATTGGGCTTTAAAACAAAGTGGAATGACGTTTCAAAAAGATAAATTCAATCTCGGAGTATCGTTCAAAGAAATTATAACATCGTTGTCTCATCAATCAATAGCGCTCAGCCCGATTTCATTCCATTAAAAATGATTCCGATATGTGAGTTGTTTCCGAGTGCTGCATAAAAGACGTTCGCTATATTCGAATGAACAATTTTATAACATAAAATCAGCACTTAATTAACCAATCAAACAAAACGGAATGTGATTTGCGTATCCATACAGAATGTGTTATAAGATAAAAAAAAATGAGAAGGAAACAATGCATGAAGAGCCCATAGGAAAGAAAAAAAAACAAGGAATGAAACGAGCAATGGAAGCAACCAACAACAATTGCTAGCAACCACATAAAAGACACTTCCGGTGAAATTTTTAATTAGGAATTAAAAAGCAAACGACACTCCACCGTTATAGTATCTCATGCAATCTAGCTTGACTTTCCAACACCGGAAGTGATATTTCTTTATCTAACAACAACCGAGAATTAATAAACGGAAGGGAAAGAGAAAGAACATCGAAGAGATCACGGCAAATGAGCGATATTGTGCAATTGAGCTGCAATTGTTTTGCACGATTCGCCACTCGACACGAATTCACNAAAGATAAATTCAATCTCGGAGTATCGTTCAAAGAAATTATAACATCGTTGTCTCATCAATCAATAGCGCTCAGCCCGATTTCATTCCATTAAAAATGATTCCGATATGTGAGTTGTTTCCGAGTGCTGCATAAAAGACGTTCGCTATATTCGAATGAACAATTTTATAACATAAAATCAGCACTTAATTAACCAATCAAACAAAACGGAATGTGATTTGCGTATCCATACAGAATGTGTTATAAGATAAAAAAAAATGAGAAGGAAACAATGCATGAAGAGCCCATAGGAAAGAAAAAAAAACAAGGAATGAAACGAGCAATGGAAGCAACCAACAACAATTGCTAGCAACCACATAAAAGACACTTCCGGTGAAATTTTTAATTAGGAATTAAAAAGCAAACGACACTCCACCGTTATAGTATCTCATGCAATCTAGCTTGACTTTCCAACACCGGAAGTGATATTTCTTTATCTAACAACAACCGAGAATTAATAAACGGAAGGGAAAGAGAAAGAACATCGAAGAGATCACGGCAAATGAGCGATATTGTGCAATTGAGCTGCAATTGTTTTGCACGATTCGCCACTCGACACGAATTCACTCGCAATCTGCGCAAAGCACACAGCCGACTCCACGACGGGGACCACATCAACCAAAAGTAAAAGCCCATTACAACAAAAGGTCGGAACAAACCACGATCAAATAATATAGTCACGACCTAAAACACATAGAAACAGCTGCAGAAACCTATCTACTCACTACTTTACACTACATTACCCTCAAAACATAGACGATATGTAAAGAAGTCCCGTTGTGGCTCAAATGATAAGCACCACACCTGTAACCGGTTGGCTACAAGCTCGAATCACATCTACAGATAAACATATGAACACATTTATTAGTTGNAAAAAAAATGAGAAGGAAACAATGCATGAAGAGCCCATAGGAAAGAAAAAAAAACAAGGAATGAAACGAGCAATGGAAGCAACCAACAACAATTGCTAGCAACCACATAAAAGACACTTCCGGTGAAATTTTTAATTAGGAATTAAAAAGCAAACGACACTCCACCGTTATAGTATCTCATGCAATCTAGCTTGACTTTCCAACACCGGAAGTGATATTTCTTTATCTAACAACAACCGAGAATTAATAAACGGAAGGGAAAGAGAAAGAACATCGAAGAGATCACGGCAAATGAGCGATATTGTGCAATTGAGCTGCAATTGTTTTGCACGATTCGCCACTCGACACGAATTCACTCGCAATCTGCGCAAAGCACACAGCCGACTCCACGACGGGGACCACATCAACCAAAAGTAAAAGCCCATTACAACAAAAGGTCGGAACAAACCACGATCAAATAATATAGTCACGACCTAAAACACATAGAAACAGCTGCAGAAACCTATCTACTCACTACTTTACACTACATTACCCTCAAAACATAGACGATATGTAAAGAAGTCCCGTTGTGGCTCAAATGATAAGCACCACACCTGTAACCGGTTGGCTACAAGCTCGAATCACATCTACAGATAAACATATGAACACATTTATTAGTTGCCTTGAAGAAATCTGTACCCAAAATCGTAGATTAATTCTCGATTCTTAGAGGAGAGTAATTTGAATACGCGAATTTGTCGATATTAACACGCATAACGATACCAGCAACATTATGAGATAGCGAATTTATGATGATGTCGGTAAGGAAGGAAAAAACACTGCTAAATTCACGAATCATTCACCTCTTCCTATTGAATGTTTAAACTGAGGGAAAGGGAAAGGGAAAGGGTAGGTGAAGGAGATGGAGGCAAAAAAAAGGATGATTCATATACCAACTCTCGTAAAGTGCTGCGCGTTCAGGTAGCACAATGTGCAAAATAAATAAAATCAACTGAGATTAAAAAGAACTAAAACGGGTATGGAAGGTAGCACATAAGAGAGGAAAGCTGGAGAACGTCGAGCGAATATCACAGTGAATGGGCGAAGGAAGATGCTTGAATTCATCGACTCCTACTTCTAGCAAACCGATTCAGGTCGTGACGCCAATTGTGCTTCGCGATAATTCATTTCCTCTTGTTCCAGTGCCTGCAACATTCTTACGGCTTTCGAATCAACAAATCACATAACGACATTTTTCCCTGCGACATTTTTCCCTGCTTTCTCAAAAACTGCTATGTAAATAAGCAGCAACTGAAGTACAAAACAATACCCGTGTAGACTCGGGAAAATGCAGCTGCAACCTTCCGTCATCCNCCCCCCCCCTCCCTTCCCCTAGACGGGTGCTACAGCAACACCTAAATATGTGCCTAAATCCCCGTTGAGCGAATAATTTGAACAAACAACTTGAACAAATAAACAACTGAACACAGGAAACATCTAAATTATTCTAATTGAGTTTTCAACTAGATGTTAAATAGCTTTTCAGCATTTCAAGCTTATATACAACGTGATGTTGATTTAGAAGTGAGAACGCAATCACTTTTTCATAAAGTATAATTCAATGAAGTATGCATCTACCTTGAGAGCATCCTTTTCGAGTGCTTCGCATTGCTCTTGATGCCTCTTCGATAGTTGTTCTTCATGTTTTTGAGATCTGAAAGAAATACCGCAACAATTTACTCAAACAAATATATACATTAAGGAAGATAATTTGGACGCCGATCTTTTAAGATTTTTTATGGTTAAATAAAGTAATTTGAATGAATGCATATGTGCCATTTCTTTTACAAATACCATTATTTCAATTTGTCCCAAAATGTACCAAAATGGAAAATGGTATTGGATCGGAATTCAATACATTCGATACGTGAACGGGTACTCTTCTATTCGTGGTATTAGCAAATGATGTCGAGGACCAAACTATAAACAGTTTTCATAAAAATGTACTGCACAATTTGCAAAAGGCATTATGGAACAATTCCTGAGAATATTTTCAGATAATTTTAATTTGAAGAAAAGAAAGAGGCAAAAAAGAACAACAAGAGCGATCATAAATTTATGATGGTGCTTACTTGATAGCGAGCCTCTTTCGCTCTTCGAAAAACATCTTCAGATTCTTCTCGTTCATTTCCTTCACTCTCCTATCCTTCTCAGCTTTCGTTTTAATGCTCTTATCCTTAAAATGTATGCAATTCAAAGAATCTTATTGAGCGAAAAATTGAAAGAAAAACTGAGAAAAGGAGTCTGGCAATAAACAGCGATTTTCGTTTGAGACCATTCTATCTCCTCATCTCCTTCCAAAAAAAAAAACCCATTCCCAATAACCGTTATAAGCACTCAATGATCTCTGCAGTTATGTTTACTCTAGACTCTTCACAGATATGGCGATGACCATAAACATAATGCAAATCAATCAAAATTGCTTCAATTTTCAAGTAAACAATTGTGTTCACAGTCATTTTGAATTATGAGACAACTTGACTCCCCTCATTTCGGAACCCAAACAGTAAAGGAAGAGAGTGATCATTAAGTTAGAAGCTATCGGAAATTTTTTTGGTGGGATTTACAGATCAAACAACTTCAAATAAAGGAATTTGAAAAAAACAGCTATCATAAAAGAGCGGACCTTCCTTCATAAACAAAGACTTACATGCACATTAGTACCAGGTAAAATAAAGGTATTCGTGCAATTTCTGTATTCCTTTCAAGCCATTTTTCTGGATCACTATGCATGATCACGAAATCCTGAGCAAAAAGCACCTGTTGAATAGCACGCGCGTCGTCCATACTCTTCTTCGTTTGTGTTTGCTTCAACTCCTTATTCTCAGCTTCCAGTCGCAATTTCAGTGCCGCCATTTGTTGTTTTTGTGCATCAACCAACAACTTGCTGCAAAGAAAATTGAAATTTCATTTTAAAAAAAACCAACAGGTTGATTTATGCGACAATCAAGTCGTAAATGAAGCGCCACGACGTATGCACCATGGCAAGGTGGTAAGGAACCTGAGCGCTTCCAAACTGCTATGAATTTCGAAAAACCAATAATAACATAATAAGCTGAAGGCAAAACGTTGAAAAGCTATTCTGCATTAGAAAACACCAATGACCAAATTAAAAATGAGTTCCGACAGTCGGATGCCTAAATTTGAATGCCTAAATTGTACATAAAGTCTAACAAACATCGATGCTAATATTTGAAACTATGCATGCTAGTTGTCGAGGCAATTTCTAAAAACATGAAAAGTCCACCAACTTCAGCAAATCGAATTCCTCCCTGATATGCGCCCTCTTGAGTTCATAACATTCCGTCTCATGCCTACGTACCATCGCTGACCACTCATCCGTTTGGGTCATCACCAATGAACGCATCTGAAATAGTCCCACATTCACGTTATAGCTTAGCTCTGATAAAATATATACTGTTGAAGGCAGATACAAAACTTATATTGTGCATAGCTATGGAATTTTTTGAATATGGTCTTCAATAACAAAAACGAAATGTTTTTTGTTTTTGAATTAGCATCAAAGAAAATAACAATATCGGAGTATTCAGGGATAACAATACTAACAGAAAGTGAGTAAATCCGAAGAGCAAGAATCCTGCAATTCCAATATGCAAAACCCAAAACAATAAACGAAACAAAGAGAGAGCGGCCACTGTCCCCTCACCCAAATAATGTTTAGCTTAAAAGATTCTCTACTGATCCATATTCCGCATTCTTCCATCTAAATATTTTGAAACAAACTCTCAGTAGCTCTTTTTTTTTCAATCATCCGATTGTTAGCTCCACATTTCATCAATGGAGCATTCGCCTACACCGTTTACGAGCAACGATGTCATCTGCCGATGTACTGTACCTCTCATGCTGCGCTTATACCTATTCTTAGCGCAGTACAGTACTGTACCAAAAATGACGTCATAAATCGAGTACGACGACGTCATATTTCAGCACTAAAAGGCAAAAACTTTCAGACACAAGACTTGCTTTTCGCTGGAACATTTGGACCTGTTCTACCCAATTATGCGTATACTTCCATTATACAACGCATATTTTCTTAGCTATGCCAAGTTTATAACTAAAACCACTTCGATCGAAGTTCTTGACAACTCCCACAAACGTTCTTGATACCACCGCCTGAACTAATCTAGACTAAGTCAACCCTACACGAGGTAAGCAAGAAAAACTTTAATAAAGATGGCATTCACGATATTCAATACAATAGAATTAGGCACTCACCCGGTGGCTATTAGCCATGTCGGGGGTCAAACTCGCTGGGTCAGATTGCCTATTTGAGAGTGACGCATGCCGACTCTGATTCAATGAATTGCCACTAGTACGCTTCTTCGATTGCTTATGGCTATCACACATCAACTTCTCCACATTTGATTGCTGAAACAGTTCACTGTCACAACTTCGGCTCCGTAATGGATGCACAGGCAATCAGCAAACCGCCTTACTGCGAAATGTTAATCTCTAGGTCAAAACCTCGCCCTTGTCTTATTTTCGAGTTTTACTCCCAATCTCACAATGTGAACTACCAATAACTTCTCCACCACGAAGAGTGAATAACGGCAGCATTACCCATCGAAATGACACGAACACCTTCCCGTTCATAAATGCACTTTAATGCACTACCATAGATCATATTCGACAAAGCTTTCCATCACTCGCAGACACGATTTCTTTTATTTATTTATTTATTTATTTTTTTGAGGAATCAAAGATCAGTAAAACTAATCAGTCCGCTAGACCACGCAGCTAATAAAACAATCGCGTAATTATTTCCCAACTCGCTAACCAACAAGAATACTTCTGAAACGTGATGGATCCGGATGTCTATCGCAAATTAAAAGAGTTATAGCCGTCACCTCACAGCAATGTGAGTTCAACTAAAAAGGCATGCTCACAGCAACTGCAATCAATATTCATTACATCTTTATGCATATTGTTCCCATTTTATTGTAAAAAAAAACACAACGTATATAAAACATTTCACTAATTATAGGCTATTACAAATCAACGCGAAAAATACAAATTACACGAAATTATGCGAAATCTTTACATTGTTAAGTAGTGAAATCACTACATATTATTGAGAGGCATTCATAGTCCTCTTTAAGAAGAGTAATTTACTGTCTCGAAGGAAGTAAATGAACAACTCTTGAGGATTAAGGCCTGCTCGCCTGGCCAGCAGGGTGGCGTCACTTATTGGCTACAACAATGCAAAACCACCGGCCTCAGTACCCTAATGGAAGCGCATTGTGACCGACAGCGTCATCGACGTTCGATAGTCCGATCAATCAAGTGATCAAGTGATTGAGGATTAAAATTTTGCAAAAAAAAAAACCTGTTGTTTCTGAATGGAATCGCGTTGTTTTTGATGACGCCTTTTCAAGTCATCGATATCTTTTTGCAACTTTTTTGTCAACNGATTAAAATTTTGCAAAAAAAAAAACCTGTTGTTTCTGAATGGAATCGCGTTGTTTTTGATGACGCCTTTTCAAGTCATCGATATCTTTTTGCAACTTTTTTGTCAACTTCACAAAGCATTTATCTTTCCTCAAATCGGCAACGCTGATCATCTCCACCTGAAAATTTTTCAGTCTTTTCTCACCTCTCTATTGTGTCGCTTCAAATAATCATGCTGTAGTCGATATTTATGGGGGAAAGGAATGAAAAAAAATACATACGAAGAATAAAATTAGAAAACAAAATTGAGACAAATATCGTCACTCTTAGTCCAAAAATTTCTTCAGTAATCTCGCAGCCGATTCAGAACTTTTGAAGAAAATTCGAAAAGAATTTTTCAATGAGTTACCGGGGTTATATGCTGAGTTGTACAAGGCAAAAGAAAAAAATCCACTTTATTTTACGAAACTTTCCAAGGTGCATAGTGTAACTGCAAGATGGGTAGATGAAAAAAAACGAATTATAAAAAGGAGAAATGGTATTGTGCAATCTCAAGGGTTCGTTGCTTGCATTTCATCAAACCTCAGCCAACGGTTCGGTTGTTGGCGTTTTTCGAAATGATGCATTGTGCAATGAAGAACGATCCGTGCTATCAGGCGTACCCATAGACGGATTCAACGAACGGCAAGAAGGCGATCTTGACGCCAGATGCCACTTTAACAGGTTGCACTTTCATCTTACTGCCTCCATTTGATTCTCATACAAACTCGCCAAAAGCAGATACTTAGATATAAAGAGGCATAAAAGATGTAACGTTTTGAGTGAAGTAGTTATTAGAAAATTGCTGAGTGGATAGCACATTTCTAAAGTTAACAACCTCATAGCAGATTTGTGGCTCAGCCGAACAAAATCTCTCACAATATTTCTCTCCTCGCAACAAAGCGATTATATCTGCTGAAATTCTAACCGAATACACCATCGAATTTGCTATTTATCTTCTCTTATTCTTCATACGACATTATACATTCACAAACTGAAATATATTTCAACAACTAATGCAGCACAATTGCCCTCAACATATCATTTTGTTTTGTTATTAACCAAATCTGCACATTAAAACGCAAATGAAATCATGCGTTACTAATATTTGCAGTCATATATGACCCGTGCTCGCAATGAAATATAAAAGCTCTCATTCACGTGAAATAAGAGCTCTCGTCCATGTGAATCCCTCATCGACCTATGAGACCTCAGGTCGTTAAGCAATGAGTTAGGAGAAAGTGAGCTGTATTAGAGGAATCAATGTGCTATAAAATTACACTCTGAATTTTAGGCTTCCCTAATGCTCAAAATCGTTGTGCTACACTCTTTTAACAATTTATCCTTCCATAATTCGTTGAATATAAAAATCAATAAATCGATTGGTCTTTAAACATTAATTCACACCACCAAAAGGGCGACACGCAAGTGTTAAAAAGAAAATACCTTTTGCTTATTATCATTCGAATCTGCGCCTTGTTTTGTTACCGAAAGAAGATCCTTTTGTGGGACGAGCGGAGACTTTGTTGATCTATAATAAAACCACCAACAATGAGGTCATGCATATGCAAATGAGGTCAGCCTTGAACAATGAGAGGAGGATCGAAGAGGGAAAAACAATCTCAGTTGCTCAGCAATGAATTTATAACGCAGCACAATTTATAACAAAAAACATTCAAAAATCAGCACTTTTTCGACCTATACAATGGAACAACTAGATGACACCGTCTACTTCTATGCCAAAAAAGAGTAATCGCTACGAAGACTTCCGTCCCTTCTGCATCAGCCTTGTCTCAATTGACATCACAGAGAGCTAAAAATGAAAACGCAAGAAATATCAATGCCATGCAATTAGGAAAGCAATAGCGGTATTACAAGTGATGTTGCAATAATAAGTGAATATCAGTGCTATGATGAGAAGCATTTAATAAGCTGAATAAGGTTCACTTACTCGCCACTATGATTAGTTGCCGAGCCGTTGACACGTAGCAAATTGCTTTTGCTTGCATTGCTCTTATTCGATGGTACTTCGAGTATATCCGCATCGTCGACACCCATATTGTGGAGTGCCTCTTTGCGTTTCTCTTGTGCCGATAAATAGGCACGTGGATCAGCGAGTGCATCCACCAAGCCTAAATGTATGCACATTTATTATACATACGTGTGAATAAATCGATGGGGGAAATCAGATGTGCTTCATGTAACAACCACATAGAGAGATAACCTCAGCGAATCTCTGCAAATCGAGAGTCGCAATCGTCGGC
>JAARMF010004939.1:0-11054 GCA_022844705.1 Toxascaris leonina
TAGTGTCTTTAAGAGTCTATAAGAATATGGCTTTTGACATTTTAATGCAAGTTATCATAATATATATCTTTGAGCGTCAAAGCTAGAAATGTTAGCTTTATTCTATTCTCGTATAAATGTTGACGTAATTGAATGAATATATGCTCTCGCTAAGAGGAAAGGATGAGCACATTTTGAATATTAATGAGATTAACGAATAATCCACATCAACGATATTAATTAAATATCTCGATATTGAATTCATCTAAATCTAACTAAAAGCTCTTTTAAAATATTTGCAATTCTGTTGTTGGAATCATCGGAAACTTCCGCTTGCCTTGGATTGTATAGCTTTCAAACTTGGGTTTAAGCATAGAATACCACGATCCAAATAGCCATATAGCTAAACAATGTAGATAGCACGCTATTACCTCTCTATTTGTATGATGATTGAGCAATAAACAAATTAGAGGATGGATGTGTTATTGGGAGTTGCGCCTAATATTATGGACAAAAGGCCTAGTTTAAAATTGAAATACCACGTCTGCCATGTGGAATGCGATGCATAAGAAGAACATAGCCATCATCGGTGATCACTGAATGAGTTTCCACTGGATATCCCCAATGACTGATTATCTCCGGCTAAAAGATTGCAAATGTGAGGTGGTATCGCATGAGAATCGCTAAGAGAAACAACTTCATATGAATCGAACTGAACGTTAATGAGTTTATTTAAGTGAAATTTTGTATTGCCCAATTATAACTAAAAACTTTTTACTGATTTAGAAAGTGATCTTATGAAAATGAGTGCCTCATAAAATGTGGGTGGTATATAAACAACGAATGGACTACAAATTCATACAAAATTGTTACGAAATGACCAATTAAAAAAGCGATTTTCTAAACGTTTTTATTAATTTTTTTTGTTAATTTATTAATTTTTTTTGTTAACCTAATTGAAACATAAATAAGTTCCACTTATGAGTGCATCGATCGAGTGGACATGCAGGACCTCACAGCTGAATGCGGTCATTTCCATAATTACTTGAACTGATGTTTTCATATGACCATTAATATAAGCTAAAAAGCTTTTTTATACGAAATGGTTGGATGTATATTTGATTTGAATTAGCAGATATTAAGAGAGGAAATTTATTGGAGGAAACTTACAACACTCATATCAGCTTCAGGATCACCAACATAATTCACTTGTGGTGTCACATAAGTGAATGACAACAAAAGCACCAATATATATATGATCCACATATGATATAAAGCTTTCGAAGAAATAAATACTTCAAAATGGCAAAAAGAATCTGAAATTTAGTAGTTATTAAGAGTCTATTTAAAAAAAACTTGCGATAATCTAGTTTAAGAAACAAGGAGAAAATAACACAACATGTGCTATAGAGTGAGCAAAGCTACAACTATGAAGGCCCGTAAAAAACTTGACTGAAATTCTTTATATAAAAGCCTCAAAGAGTGATTGCTTAATAGCCGTTTTACTTGCCTATAAATTGTGATTAGCATGAAATATTTTATTTTATGGAATTAAAAGAAATATGAGTGAAATTCTTAGATTGGTTCAAATCTTTGAACGAATAGATGAAAAATCTTTGAAGAAGCTAGGAAGATGATAATCGGCTTGATAGACGATATTCGATGATTTAACAAAGAGTTTTCACTTGGAACTATTTATAAATATATATGCAACAAAATCATAGTAAAAGGTTAATAGGCGTAAGAAAGCGATATTCGATCGTTCCGTATTCGTTCTCTATTTGAACATCATGAAACCTATACAAAATATATTATTTAAAATCTTTACTAATACTATTTTCCAATTTTCTCTATAGTTGTACAGCATGAAGTGATGAATGTGTAGCGAGAATAATTTAGGTGGATGAGATTAAAAAGCAATTTTAGGCTTTATTTTAGGTCAATTTAAGGTTCAATATGAGTGCAAAATATAATGTAAAACGCTCAAATCTATAAAATGAAAAGAACCATTGAAATACAAAAAGAACGATTTGCAAAGAAATGAAAAATCAATCGCGAGAAGAATTTAGAGAGATGTCTCTGAACAGGGAAAAAACTCCCGACAAAAAGCAGCAGTGATTTAAAGCAGAAAGATATATCTCATATATAGACTCGTTGAATTGGTCGACCGCACTTTAAGAATCGATGAACAAATGATCTATCTAACTAAGGGTCTTCGCCCGTCACCCATGTGACATTGACACGACACCACTAAGACGTTGAGCGTACTTCACAGCTCATCATCGTCGACAACCTAATTCGGATCCGATGCACACTATGATGGAGGGAGGGGGTAGGGTGAGAAGGGGAGGCACCCAATATTTTGGTAGATATCAGTAGACACGTTTGTTTATTCATCCAGCAAATGCACCTAGCATGAATATGTAAATGGGGAGTATCAACTCGGGTAAATAGATTTTAGCTCAAAGGAATCGATGTCAAAAAAAAAAGATTCATTATATGACAAAGGTTAATATTTGCAATGAAAATAGAGCATCAACGCATTAGTGCTGCTTTATGGGAGCTAACCTACTGCTTGTGTCACCTAATGATTTATTGGTAAGGCTAATTTTTGTATGCAAATGGAAATAGTGATTATTGCGTGTCTGCATGCTTGTCTGCTTGTCTGAGTATTTGTCTGCCAGTCCCACAGCTAAGTCTTATAATATAAAGTTCACGATGTCCGTAATCCCACATCTACAAAGCCGAACCACTCGAAAATATTCCAGAATTTTATTCGATTATATTGACATTTGTATATTGACAACGATAGGTGAATGCGATAGATATGCTGGAGTTACCCAGTCGATAGAATATTCGACTGAATCATTCCAAGATGCCTCTGCTGCAATTCTATAATTGCTGCAATCCGCATCGATATCATAAAATGAAATAATAGTTGAGATATACAGGTTCATTCATTATTTGTTTGTGCTAACCTTGAAGCGAAGCGATGAACCGATACGGCGTATTGGTTCATTGACCTGATCCCATCGTTATGAGATCACTATTCAATTTCTTCGACACCATAATTAATAATCCTTCCATAATAAGCGTACAGTTTCAATATAGTATACGATGGGTGCATAGTATTTTTCATAGTATAACACAGATGCACATACGTCAATCCCAACGAGGAATTTACAAATAAATAGCTTGCTTGCTTCCTGCATAGGGAATGTCAACATGCACATACCGGCGGAAGTGAGATTTCCTTTCCCGAATTATGAGTGGGAGCTGTGCTCGAGGATATCGAATTAAGAATCAGCAAGCGATAAAGAGTTCTGCTCTCGTGCTGACACTTTCTTCCGGTAAGATAGGTGAACAACGTAACAACTTGAAGTACATCCCACTTTAGCATCTCCTTTCAAAGCCACACAACCTTATTTGCGTATCTCCGTCGAGTATGAGACTTCAGACCGAAATTATTTATATTCATTATGCTAGAGGTTTTGATGTTGTCAATCATGAGAAGTTGCTCCCAAAGTTGAGAAAATTTGGTGTCGTCGACTCCTTCCTAAAGTGCAATATGGACGAAGTTTTCAACTTAGAATTAGAGATGCTCACTCCGCTCATACTCCGTTTTCCGCTCCGCACTCTGTTTTCCGCTCCGCACTTTGTTCTCCGCTCCACACTCTGTTTTCCGCGTCGCACTGAAAATACCATGGGGCTTGGTTTGTTTCTGATATACATTAACGATGTTCCCGAAAAAATTTGAGCACTACTAAGCTCTAAGCTGACGACTGCAAAATTTATTGTCCATTTGCATGACCCTGTCTATGACCTCCATGTTGTGAAAGCTGACATTGATGCATTCGTAAACGGGTCTAAATTATGGCAGCTAAATGCTTGATATAAAAAAAAATGTCATATGATTCTTAACAACTTTCGACCCGAATGTTTCCGTAGGCGTTGAGGTGATGCTTCTTTCGACTATACATAATATTCGTGACCTAGATATTATATGCAAATTTAAACTTTAATGCAGATTCTGCAGTGCTTCACTATTTTTGGAAGTTTGCCAAAAACTCTTATTCTCAACTCCTTTATAGCACATACGTATTGAGCATTACCGAAATGCCTTAATCGCCTATTGTCGATCCATCCGTTTTGGAATAGTGCACTCCTGTGTGGTCTCCTTATTTGATTCCTGATATCATACTGCTAGGCTAAAAATCTTCAGCCTAGAATAACTAGAATATGGCAACGTCAGTTTTGATCCGATTTAAAAAAAAATATAATTGTGTTCGGTTGTTCCCCACNCCCCCCCCCCCCCCCCCCCCCCCCCCCCCCCCCCCCCCCCCCCCCCCCCCCCCACCCTCTTCCCATAGTCGACTTGTGCATCAGTTCCAGCTCATCGAGTTGTTGTAGTGCAAACGATGTTCTGCCTAGTTTCCAGTTTCGCGCTGTACGAGACTAGAGTCTGCTTCGCGCTGATATCATTAATGCATCTATTCAT
The DNA here is from genome assembly GCA_022844705.1 of Toxascaris leonina. NCBI lineage: Eukaryota > Metazoa > Nematoda > Chromadorea > Rhabditida > Ascarididae > Toxascaris > Toxascaris leonina. The sequence goes on from JAARMF010004939.1 coordinate 4,478, forward strand.
TCCGCTTCTAAACTGCGGCTGAGTGGTTTCGATCTATCTATATACAATTGCTACTCGTACATATCAAGCATCTATTTACCTAAATTGCATATCTTCGAGTGTTTTGTTTGCTTTTGCTACTTTTGCTACTTCATGTTCAAAATACCCTCATAGGTGTTTCTATATTGCGACATGAAAAATGACAGAAAAAAAGAATAAATATATAGATGGAATAAATCATGAACTCTTCATTGTTGCTCATGATCGGAGAAAATCAACTCTTTTATGACTATAACTCGACGACCTTTAATATTCGTGCTAATAAATTATATCGGTGGTCACTAGCAAAAACTTATATGTGTAAATACATGAACCATAAGTTAAAATATGCTCTTCAACAGCTTGGTGTTATCAAGGATAAGGCTATTCATCCCATTGACAATGACTGCGCATAAGAGAGACCTATTAATTATTCAGCGAGTACTAAATCATGGTATTCGAGTAATCCATCAGAGGAAAAAATACGAGGGAATCGAGGATCTCAAGGCAAAATATTACTGGAGTGAGATCAACCATCTTGCGGGTATCGAGTTTCAGAAGCTGGTAAAGCAGATGAAGGACGCTAAGTCAAGCTCGTTCCTTAACAGCTTGGTCACTGTAGCAACCCATGGTCGTACTAGAAGAAAGAACTATACATGCAAAATTTGCAAAACTGGAATGGGACAGAGATCGATAAGGTACCGTGCGACTCAGCTGCTCAACCTGCACAGCCAACGTGATCGTTGAATTGAAGGTTTTGATGTGACATAAAGGCAAACGATTGCCTATTGTCCAGTGATGACGAAATAAATAAATAAATAAATAAAAATAAATAAATAAATAAAAAAAATACTATAAAAAAAGAGTGATATTTCTCAAACCGTAGATAAGATCCGAATCTGATTGATCAAAAATTAATGATTGAGGAGTAATCCTTTAATGAAAATAATTCAGTGCAAAAAGTAGGCATTAGAAATTATCACAGACCACAGAAAGATGTCTGCTAATGTTTGGAGCTGAAAGTGTATCAACGTTTCATCCATTGCTGCAGCGAACCACTAGAATACGGATCTTTCAAAAATGTGTTTCTGAGTTTGAAGAGACTGAACGGATGCCACTACGCGCGGGCGATTAAGGCGATGGAATAAGGCTATCTTAATCTCCTGAACAATGTGGGAATCAACGAATCCTCAAATACAGAGTGATAGCTGACTCAGGTGCAAATAGAGTGTGCGCTTTTAAAAATGGGTATGACAAGCTGCACACTGAAACAGGAAATAGGGGTTGCGAAGAGGTAATAGCAATGAGCACGTCAAGCGACGAGTGCGACAATGCATATGCCAGCTCCGGCAGTGATATGCTTGAATCCAGTGAAGAAGAAATTGATGATTTCGATGTGATGAACGGAAAAGTTGGGCTCGATATGTGATTTCCAAAAAGGCTGAGTTACATGAGTCGCATGCTGCAGCTAACGTTGGCAGGCGGTCTGAAGGCGGCTGATTGCAGTGCACAGGTCGATGGAAGGAAATTCATCGCCATCACCGCCATATGAATGAAGCATACCACAATTTGTAAGATTTAGAAGCCAATTGCACTTGAAGCCCATCCGACGGTACCTGGTACTAATGTTGTGTACAGGATGAAAGCGCATATAAGCAATCACCCTCTCGCTTTCTATTCTTCACCACTTAGGAAGAAAATAAAATCCGCAATCACAAAGAAGAAAGTTCCATCAGCGGACCTAGACCAACGTCAAATTTTAACTTTTTGGATTTCCTCGCACTTTCAGCTCTCAGCACAGATTGCACGCACATCCGCTGAGATTGGTGTGTTGTGAGATGGAGGATCATCGTTGGGTTGGAGGATCACCATTACGAGCAGTTCGCCCGACACCGCTTCAACATCTTCGGAATTTTTCATCGGTATCGCCGCTCAGATCAATTGCTTCCTGATGGAGACCTGTTCGCGGTCGAGAACCCTCATTCTAGCCCCCCCCCCCCCCACCCCCGCCTCCCCTCTCCTCATATCAGCTCAGATAGCCCATCATATCGTCTCATATGACGAAGCAATTTAAGCCACATGGAAGCACAGAGCCACGAAGAAACAGAGTTTGCCGCTTCCTCAGCGAAAGTCTTCCCTTCTTCGGTGAGTGAAAAGTTGAGAAAGTTTTTCCACTTTATTTGGTCGAGCTTAAATTTTAGTCAACCTTAGTCCTTTTTACTTCCGGCGCTGAGAGGTATATCTATCAAAAAATTTAGTTATAAAAAACAATAAACTTACATCGCATAGTTCAATATTTTGAACACCTGATGAAAAATTGAAAATTCTCGTGAATATTGCTAAAATTCTAGATTATGATAGGTTAAACAAGCTCAATTAAAATAATTAAAATAAGACACATTAAATTCCCATCCCAAATGGATAAAAATTTCGACAAGCACTAATCATTAGTAATAATTTAATAAATACCTGGCGATTACACGTCTAAACATACCTTGTATTCACATATATATATATGTGAAATAAATTTAAACAATATAGAAATAATAAACGTTTCAATAAATTATAAATCTTAATTATTTAGATATTTAGAATTAATAAAAGATTATTAAAGAAAGATTTTTCTTCTACTGTTTCCGTTCTTATCTTTCGCGTAGAGTGATCTCTATTTTATCGCAAACTATAGTAGTTGATCATTGGAAAAACCAGTTTTATTTTGTGCAATACAAGAAAAAAAAAACAAATGCCCTTAAAATTGTTTCCACTTGATTTGGAATAAAAAAAAAATGAGAGCAGCAATAGAGTTGAAATTCGAAGCGTTTCTACAAGTCACTTTTATATTCAATAGCGTAAATTTAATTTCCTATGATTATTGTTTCTTTTTTTTACTTCCTTTTTATATCCTTAAAGTTCTAATTTTTCAATAGTATTTTTGGCGGCCTATATAATTTGAATATTTCCGCAAAATTTCGCGAATTTTTCTGCAACTTCAAAAAAATAATTTTTATTATTTTTGTTTTTCAAATGATTATCGCAATTGCGAAATTTCTTCTTTTTTTTGGGTAGAATTATATATAATTATTCGAAATTTCATCCTGATTTCTTCGATTTTATTGTTCATAAAAAGTGAATAATTGCAAATTGTTGCGCTTGATTCTTTCAAACTAAGCTTGATTGATCAATAAACGCCATCCGTTCTATTGTTTGATGAGGGGATTTTAGAAAGCTTGTTTAGGGGACAGTATTTTTTACGATTACATATTATTGAAAAGCTGAAACCCGGAATAGCTTATCGAGGAACGATCGATCGTCATCTGTTGGAATAGAAAAAAATGGTCTGGAAGAGAAAGATATGTCCATTGGAAGATTTGTTCATATATTCGTGGAAGTGGGTGGGAATTTTTTTTCCTGGGGATTGTAACTCTTCGAGAATATATATTTTTCCCGGCAATTAGTTTTCTATATATATTTTCCATTCAAATTTATTCCAATCGATTGACCTAATAAAGGCCATAAATATTATTTATATTGAAAATAAAAGTATTTAAATTCTAGCATATCTCATGTCTCAGTCTTATCGATTATAAATGATACTGAAGGTAATTTTTCAGTTCATATAGCTGATGATTTATTCTTAACTTATAACTATTTGATACCGTTCCTTTATTCAAGTAATTTACTATTAATAGTTCATTTTTTATCACTGTATCTTTTAAATATTGATTATTTTCCGACTCAAAATCGATGAAGTTTTCCGGAAATTCTTTTTTTGGAAAAAATAAGAATAATTCAAATATTTATTGAATTAAAAAATATTACACTTAAGTTTATTTTTTCTATTAGAAGTTTCGAAAAGCTGAAAAATTGTTTTTTTTTGAGAGGAAGAGAATTTTTTCGATCGTTTCATCATCAATTCTTTCACGAAAAGTTAGCTTATACTTATAGCAAAAATTGAAGAATACTCTTATCATAATGATAGATCGATTGGAAATTAATCTTAATTGATGATAATTGATGTACTAAAAATACTTAATAATAGTATTGCGATCATTTGAAATCAATTGAATCAAGCGGTCCCCTAAGACGAATGAATACTCTACTATAAGATAGTTGTGAGTTTTTAAAGACAAACACTGATGGATTGATGTTAAGAAGAGTTGTGCTATTTGTGGAAGTGTCGCAACGGGTTCTTCCTCGTCTTAGGCACAATTCATCATTCCCCTCCCCTCCCCCCAAAACATATAGACCTTTCATGGCGCCTCACCAATCTTTTCTATTCTCTATTTTCCACTAACGCTGATACAATCAGAAAAAAAATTTTTCACTTAAGAACGCTATACAAGTGCTATTTCATTTCTTCTTCTTCTTCTTTTTTTTAAACGTTCATTCCCAAAGAGGGGATATAAAAAAATTCGTCTATATTATTTAACAAATTTTCACGGCGCAAATGTCGAGGCGCAAATGTCCATTCCTATCTCGACGACGAAAATGCCACAATATCATCAGCAATATTGCCGTATACTCTCGATGAGCGAGCATTTTTGGTAAACCGTTGACGAACTATAAGATACTCTTTATAGGTTATCATTAACGACGAAGCACTAACATTATTGATGCTTGAGTTTTATTATGATACGGTCGTTCAAATGTGTTATTCACAAAAGTGTTTGCTTTTTTCATTACTTTTTTAAAATCTTTATTGCTATGCTTATTCAATTGTTTATTGCTTCATTGGTTATTTGATCGATATTGTTAAGTAAATATATTTATTAATAAATCACAAGCAAATAAATCCCAACAATTTGCTTCAAAAGTATACTTGTGAAGTAAATTATCGAAAAATTCAAAAAATATTTGAAATTTTTCTTATTTACTCCAAAAAAAAAAATGAAGGAGTAAGTGTATTACTGATAGCAACGGAAAACAAATCCGAGACTCGTACAGTGCGAAAGTGGAAATTATGCAACATATTATACGCACTAGTAAGTCTTTCGAAGAGCTGAAGCTGATGCTTATATTTAGCTCAAAGTGTTATAACCTGAGGTATTTATGAAGAGGATCTAGTTGGGAATGTCGGGAACTTAGGGAGATGCGATGAGTCCGAGGATTCGCCACGTATTTCTTCACCTAAAAACTAAGATTCGAGTTTCTTTTTTCTCTAAAGAGCATTTTCTATCTTCCTTGTTATCGGAGAAAATGATATCGAAATTCGGCAGCTAATTTGAAAACTTTTCGAGGAATTGCGTTCAACACTTCGTCACCCACAAAAATATTCACTTTTCATATAATAATACAATACCACCAATAATAAAGCAATAAGCTTCTATAAATGAACTTAGGCGGGCTTGTAGATTGTTTTTATTCTTATCTTAGCGAAATTCACAAATATGGGCTTTATAGTTAGTCCTTTTTTTCCACGTAAATCTTAGTACGTGGCTACATTGTAAAGCGCCGAGAATTCTGAATTATACAATGAATATGCATCTGCATTTCCTGCAGTTTAGAGCTCTTTCTCCTCGAAAAAAAAGGTTGCAAATTTCCAAAATTTTCTTTAAAAAGATGAGAGGGGTGAGATATTTGTCAGCATACCTAATACAGTCCTATCGTCATAGAACTGTGCTATTTTCATTCGTGTGAATGGTCTGAGTGAAAAAAAAAAGTCTTTATTTATTAGTTGTGTTCGTTCATCCAAATATTCAACGTATAGATACATTCATGAAGATAGTTTTTTCTTATCTGTTTTTTGATGAGTAGGGGAGAGGGGGGAAGCGGTGAGTGGGGAGATGAGGCGGGGCGAAGACGAACGAGAGAGGAAGAAAGGAAGGAAGCGCGAAAAAAAATCGTTTGATTTATTTTCGCTTGAAATATTGCACTAATGCGACAATATTACGACTAGACAATATTTCTTCGATTATATTGAGAGTACAAATTACGACGCATTCTTATTTTTATTCATATTCAAAGAATTTCACTCATTTTTCTGGATTTGTTCCATCATCGATTTAACAACAATAATATACGTTAATAATTTTAAGTCGACAAATTAATGAATAATTATTGAATTATTATTAATGAAATTAATGAATAATTACTAGTGGATTTTAGTAGCGCTTATCTCTAGCCATTATATTGAGTTTTATTGATCAGCTGAAGCATTATGGTATTTTTGAGGAAATTTTTTCCCCATTATTTGAGATAAATTAGAGCTTTTCTTGTAATTCAATATTCTAGCACGTATTATCTCACCGTCGTGCTTTTTCTATGAATTTTTCTATGAGAACAAAAGGTTTCCACCTATGCTAGACGACGTATATTTATCCTTTATGTGATGCTAGCAAAAGTAGCGAAATCCATTGACGATTAAATCCTGGAATTATATTATGCTTAAATTCGATGATCTTTGATTTAGTGGCGTTGATTGTCTTTTGCGATTCGATGAATATTGCCCCCTCAATTTCGGCTATGAAATATAAGTTCTTGTGGGTTTTTTCCCTGCTTAAGAGGATTTTCCACCTATCTGAGGACTCAAAACTTGTTCTTCGTGGAAAAGTTCTCAACA
>JAARMF010004951.1:0-13244 GCA_022844705.1 Toxascaris leonina
TCGGTACAGGCTTTATAAACCACGTTTGATTATGTGAGCATATGCAACAATCTTGAGAACTACCACCTTAAATTGTCTCAGTAACGAAAGGATTCTACCTCGGCGGTGAACGTCGGAAAAGTTCGATGGGTAATCAAACGATGACTTCCGGCTGTAACCGAATTTTTTAGGCGAAAGTAGAAAGTTTAAAATCAATGGCCATCAGCCGAATTTTCAGCTCGGCGGAAGTTCGGCGGCAATTTCGGCGGAATTAAGCGGATTTGTCAAGAAGAATGGACGGACCTCATCAGACAAGAAACGCCGGATGCACGTGCAATGTGCCCGTACCGAATTCTGCTAAAATTACCGGATTTAGCAAAGTGTGCCGGATTCTATTGCGATTACCGGACTGCGCTATAGTTGTAATACGAAAAAATACTGACCAGCATTTAATATAGCTGCATTATAATTGGAAATAAAGTATATAAATAAACGATCCAATAAGTTGCAAGAAACAACAACGCACAATGCGAAAGCCGAATTTAAGCATTCAGAGAGAGCAATGAAAAGCTAAGCTTTAAAAGCAAAAAGCGACAACTAAACTAGATAAGAGAACGATCGAAATCGATAGCGATGATGAAAAAGAAAGAGAAAGAGAAATAAGACACGCTGACGGATGAATGCTCACTGGATATATCGAGGCGAATCTTGGCTCATTTCGCACAAATCATACCTCGAACCAATATGACTAGTCGGTGATGGTTGATTGTCTCAGGCAGTCTCATATCATATCAATACAATCAGATGTTTGATTGGCAAGCCACCTTTATAAACTACGATGGTTGTTTCGACCGTTTTAAGTGCCGAATGAATGAGCGCCTAACATTTTGGTAGTTGCTGATTGCCGAATGGATAGGCGTACGATATTTCGGTAGTTGTTGAGTGCCGAATGGATAAGGGTCCGAAGTTTCGGTAAGGATTACCATTATTCATTTTGGCTTATCACCAGTCTGTCGTCTTACCTCGTCCTCGAGGCTGATAATCTCTCCCGAAGCGTCGGGCGCTTATCCATTCGGCACTCAAAAATGACTGTCGAAACATCGATCGCAGTCTATAAAGGTGTCTTGCCCTATAATCCGGTAATATCCGGTAATAATATCCGGTAGTATCCGGTAATAATATCCGGTAGTGTATATTTTTTAATCAGTTTACCATCTTACTTCGTCTCCGATGCTGGTAATCTTGACCGAAACGACCAACGCTTATCTATTCGGCACTTAATAGCTGCCTTAATAGCCGTAATAGTGGGTATTTATTTTCGGGTTCGGCAAAGCAATTTAGTATAATTCGAGTATATTTCAAATTAATGGAAAAATTTTCAATGAAAAAAAGGAAAATGAAAAAAATTCAATCGATAAGCGAATGAGGCAAATTGAACCGCATTGTGGATGTGTAATAAATAAACGACACATCATTTCGACTCGAAACGCTCGAATGAGTTTTCGCCAAGCGAATACACAAAAAAGCAATCCATATTTTATTCCATCGGTTGTCAATATTGTTGGATGCACTTAACAAATGATTCAAACGCATCCATTCATTCATCGTATTTCAGCATTAATGTTGCAAATTTCCGCCATTCCTCCCCCCTTACCTCCCTCTCCCCCCTTATCCCCCCCTTACTCCTTACCCCTACGCCCACCTCTTCCATCCTTTCCTCTTTTTGATTCAAATCGTTAATAATTAAATAAATAACTCAACAAAAACATTTAATCCATAAAATATGCCATAATTATGCAATTAATAAACATTTGTAATACAAAATATATAATACAAAAAACAAGTGGAATTCATAAAAATAGCGGTTTTCTATGTCGAAGAGTGGATGGTTCTTTTTTTTGTTCATAACCTGAAGGTTGAATAACCGGAAATCTCTTTTGTCAGACGAGCGAATAGACCTTTTAAATATAAATCATTGATGCTAGCATGGTATATATGCTTATCGCAATGGTTCTATTATGTCTATGAGCATTGTAAATATTTATAAATAGTGCAACATAGAGCAAAGATTATCTATTAATGATTCAACTAGCAATAAAGCAATAAATGCTTTATGTGACTTATATGCTTTATCGATCGATTGTGAGAGGTCTTCAGATGAACGAAGATACAAAGATATGAAGACAGCTGTAATTTTATCCATTCCCTTATCGATGCAGTTGATAACCAGGCTCATATATGGTTGTTATGACCAGATTTTCGAAACACCTGATGGTCAGCATTCTGGCGATTCGTTGGGAAATCATTCGGGAATCGAACCGGGATCTCTTCGTTTAAGGTCTTTATGTGATTTGAATGCTTTCTCGATCGATCATAAGAGTTCTTTAGATCAAAAGAAAAAAAATTCATCGTTTAGATCGTCGAAGAAGAGTCGTCATTTTGAAAAACATTACTCATAAAAATTTATGACGTTTTTGATAGATAAGTAAAAAAAAATGTTCAGCACATTTAAAAGACCATTCGAGAGATGAAGAGATTATTTCCGAGCATTATAATTTCTATTGGAAATCATTTACATTTTTGCAATATGCTCATAGTTTGAAAACCTAGCTTATATCTTTAAGGTATTCGATATGTAAGCTTTAAGCATCTACTAAAAATAATATTCAAAATTGAAAGTGATCAAAAAAGATTATGAATTTTTCGATCATAAGAGAGGATTTTCGTTATTTTTATACGGATAGCTGCCAACGAGTGGTTTCGATTCAACGAGACTCTCGAGAAAATAGCGCTATATCAATGTCGTTCTTCGGCAAACTTTTTGCTAGCATATTTCGCACAAAGTAAGCGATCTACTGTTGCATTTCGGTAAGCATAGATGGCACAATCCGGTACGTTTTGGATTCGGGGCATAATCCAATGCATTCCAATCCGATACAGTCCGCTAGCCGTGCCGTAGCTCCGTTGACCTATTTCAAAACCATGATTTTGCTGTTTCCTTTCCAATGAAACTTGCTAGTAAGTATGAATATTCATTTGGTTGTTGGATCATGTTGTATGCCCAGTTCGGCTGGCGACATCCTAAATAGAGCTCCTTGAAGAGAAAACTCCAATGGAACCTTTGAGTTGGAGTTTAGATGAGAGTTTATTTGGGAGGAAGTTTTAGGGCACCACTGGGAAAGAGATATTTCCGCAAAACGTATCCATATGCAAAATATATCAATTTACTATCATCCTCCATCCCAAAATCTAAACTATAACACGTTTTCTGACTACACCACAGAGTTGGCAGATGACTTTCGCTATGCCACATTGGGGGGACGGGAGGTGAGGGTTTTCGACTTCGCCGTGACAGGATATAAAAATGCTCAGATCGGCATAAAACTTTAGAACTGCGGTCTTCCACCATGACTCAAAACCATACACTGTAGAAATAGACTATGGAGAGGCATATCACTCGATCTCATCGCCGAAGGTTCTCATGAGTGCTTAGATCACCAAGAAAGTCCTTGAATAGGATCTTCCGGGCGAGGAAATGCCAAAAATAGCAGTTTTAGCTCAAAATATGCAGCATCGGATTAGTTGGATTCATACGAGTCCAGATTTCTATTTAAGGCTGCACAGAATCTAATTTTGTGACGTTTTGGGACTACACCCACCCCCCCCCCCCCATCCAATCCTCCTCCCAATCTCCTTCTCGATCGCTAAAATAGGGCGCTTTATCCTCTTTCAAACATTATAGACACAATGATGAATGTACTAAGAGCTATAAAAAAATGTTGCGATCCATATTAGTAAGTGCCATTTATTGGAAAAAAATGAGCTACTCACTTTCCATTATGCCAGGAAGCTGTAAGGTACATCGCTTAAATATGTATGAATTCAAACGACTCGAGCAATAAGTTCAAGAAAAAGATGTTGGTTCTCAAGTTCATCCGAAGTACTGGACTTATTATTGCGCGAATAGTTCTGACGGAGCTCTGGTCAGACTCTTGGACTCCGTCTTACTGAGCGATTCCGAAAAGCGCTCTCATAAAAGCAACAGCAATGGAGCAAATGCAGATTCGCATCTTAAGCGCAACAACGGTGAATCGACTCGTTAGCATTCGATGGGCATGAGATGAGTCTAAGCCCTAACCTTCACTCGACCTTATAGCTTCATCTAAACGGAAATGGACAAAATATGAAGAGATATTTGTACGTATTGAATGAAATTTTAATTAAAATCAATTAATTAATTAAGTTCCCAAGTTCAATCCCTTCAAATCCTTTTTGAGATTTGATTTGACTGATAAAATTATAGGCGTCAACAGCAAAATCGACAACAACCAAAAGAGTGCGACAATGAGGAAAAGAATGTCGTTTGTTTCGATAAATCGGTAGTGGTTTTAATTATCACCGAATTCAGCGAGTAATTCATATCGATTGTGATGGTTTTTTCTAGGTTTATTGGTTTTATTTGGTTGAGTGGTTTACCGTTAACTGGGGCGGGTTGGTTTAATTAGTTCAACAACTGGCTAGAACGGTTCAATTAATAATTGGTTCAATAATGGTTTAATAATAAATAATTGTGATATACTCTTCGTTTTGTTTAATCAATCGTTTCGTCTTAGGGGTTTTGGGAACAGTCACGTATTCTTTTGGGCATATCTCATATTCTATCCTTATTCCTATTCTGTACTCCAATTATCGAAGAAATTATGCAAGCATATATAACGGCCAGGACTTGAATACCTCATCATGCAACGTAAAGTCCGATCGATAAGCACCGTGCCGGAAAACGGACTATATGGCATTTGTTTTTCCCGTTGCTAACGCTAGAAATAACCTAGAATTGAGCAACAGTGATAGACCCAATTGCTTAACAATTTTGAGTCTCAGTTTTGGTAGAAGAAACGAAAATTCAAGTGCTACTACCAAAGCTTTTAATAATTACCAATTGAACAACACTTTAGCAGGTAAGAAAAAAACCCGTTTAGGAGACACAAACACAAGAAACGGTAACCGAAGAGGTATATCAACCAGAAAAACCATTGCCAGCACAAAAACGCAACGATGTGATCGAGAAGAAATCACCCAGTGAACGACCGGAAGTGCAGCCTAAAGATCCACCAAAAAAAGAAAAATCCCCCTCACCTCGACCACCTCCAAAAATGCTTCTGCAAAAGGTTAGTGCCTCTGAAATCGTCCACAGTATACCTTTAGTTCAGTATAACCGCACATTAGCAGGTAATGCGTATACCTTTCAGGAGACAATAACACAAGAAACGGTAACTGAAGAGACATGTCAATTAGAAAAACCATTATCAGCACCAAAACGCAACGATACAGTCGAAAGGAAATCACCCAATGAACAACCAAAAGTGCAGTCTATAGATCCACCCAAAAAAGAAAAATCTACCTCACCCCAAGCGCCTCCGAAAAGGCTTCCGCACAAGGTTGGTGCATCTGATATTCCTGTACTTGAGGTCAACTAACCTCATAGCGGACTCAATGTGAATGAGAGGTAAGAGAGACGAAGAAATGACGACTGACTTCGCAGAGTGTTTTCACTGTTCCTCGAATTATTTAAGAGTGCTGCAGAGTAAGAACGATGAGATGAAACTATGCTTGATCAATTGCTTCATAGTGCTATCAAATTCGCTCATTTTCCACTGGATACGTCTTAATCCTTATCATTCATCCGCATACCGATGTACTAATATGACAGCTCAAGCCACAGATCCTTAAAAATCCTAGCAACCTGATAGCAAACATTTTTGTTTTTTGCCATATTTATATGAAAAGAGGATTGCGCCGAAACTTCCAATTTCAATAGCTCAGCGATTTCTTTTCGCGGTTTTGATTTCAGGATCCTCAATCAAAATCCACTACAGAAATTACGGCATTATAAAGTGGTGATGATTTTATGAGGGATTTTCTCAGGCAAATAATATAGCTAATAAGTTGCTTTATGTCATCACTGTCGATTATATGGCTTCCAATAAGCTGCATATATTTAAAAAGAAAATTGAATAGCTTATGTGGAAAACCGAAAATAATCTCATAAAACAGCATTTAGACGTGAATACCTTCCGAGATATTTAATTACGGCAAAAATTGTTGAAAGATATCTGAGTGAAAGTCAAGTCGAACGGAACGAGAGTTGATTTTGTCGAGTCGGAATTGAAGAATTTCGCTGATCGTCACAAATTTCTACCCATATTCGTTCGCCACAAAATATATACCACCAATGCTTACGAAAATAAAAGCAATATGAAAATTGCCTACAAGCAGAAATATTTGCTTTAATTTTGTGATGCTTCTGAGCAAGAGAATTTATAACGAAATTTGCTCTCTCAAAAGAAATGACTCAATCGTTATTATTCGATAAAGAAGACAAAACAATTAGAGAAATTTCTTATGTATAATTTTCAAGAGAGGAAAAACATATCCTTTGAAAGAAAATACAATCTTCCTTTACTTCAGACAACTAAGAAGTCGATAATCAGCTAGCTACCTTTATTTAAGTAAAGCAATTTTCGCGATGAGATTTCGCATGATTGTTCATGCGATTGTAGCCTAAGGATCAAACGTTATCCTATGGCTAAGCAAATAATGATATATCCGTTCCGCTATCTGGATCACCCGATCCAAGAGATCCAACGGAAGGCCCTTTTGTGAGTCTTAGTCCTGGTCTAACATCAAATGGCAAAAGCTGAGCAACACCGCCTCGTTAGACTGCTCAAGCCACCACTCCACGCCAAGGCGCTCATCTAGTGGGAGCAAATATCATCCGATAATCAAATATGGCGATCGATCTAACCGTCAACGTTGAAATTTTCATAAATCTCAACGGAAATACTACTCTTCTTTTTCCCTAAATATCTAATTTATATTCAATAGATGATAATAAATGACCAAATAGAAATGAATTTAAAAAATGAAAAACAATGATTATATGAAATGAATTAAAATCGATTAGCTAAGTCGACAGCACAATTCCGATCGGTGAGAAGTAGAGCTTCGATAGTTAAAGACCCTTTTGATGGAAAATTTCAAATTGTATGATCTCAACAATGATACTAACTAGACGCACTTCTGAATATTGCCCTCATATTGAGCAATGACTGTGTGCATATAATCTGAGCAAATATTGCTGTCACATATGCGTCTATTGATTTCTTAAACAGCTGTGTCACTTTGCCGTCATAAGCAAATGATGAGATAGAAGATCGGAGTTGTTTTTTTTTTTTGGACAGCCGGAGTCCTTTTAATTTTTATTTTTGAACGGCCGAAGTTTATTTCAGCCATTAGCCGAAAATGAGCATACCGAATTTGAAAAGGTGAATGTAAAGATGCGACCTGCAGTGTCGCGAAAGAGTTCTCGAAGTGAAGATCGTGATCGTGCAAAGAAGGATATCGAAAGACTTATGACAGGTGCGTTTTCAAAATTGCCGCTAAACTTGCGAGGAGTCGTGCTTTATTAAGCTGCAGATATATTCAGCGCTATTAAGCTACATGAAGCTATTAAGCTACATTAAGCTTAAATATCTTACCAATAGCTTCATCCACTTCATCCTATCGACGGGGCATTAATGCGAAGCTAAATTCTTCAGGAAAAGCTTGTTACCTCGATGCTTTAAATAGCGCTCAATAGATCTGAATCAACGTTATGGTGGATATATTTTTAAGCATTTTTTACTTAAAGTAGACCAAATGTGGTGTTCAGATATAACTTGAGAAGAATTATAAGATCACCTATCAGTTACGGAAATGGGTCGCTCATTTTAGTGCAAGTTTTTGGTGGCGTGGAAAGCAAATACACATCTAGGGTGGAGGAGTAGAGGCTTCTTCAACTAGCTTAATAAGCATAAAAAAAGCTTACTCCACATTTCTTCAGATAGTTTTGAAGAAGTCACAATTTAAAGACTAAAACTACACATAACATATTTGCGAGTAATGGAAAGAGCAACAAGTTTTGAGGCCTTAAATTGATTAGCACATTTGAATCGCCGAATTTTTGCTCAATTTTCATGCTCGATTTTCACGATCCTCAACGAAATAGCTTCACTGTCGCAAGTCCATAATTGTTCATTCCTTTTATCGCATTAGGATAAACCTATCGAAATTCACAAATCGGGATGGGAAATGTGGAAATTTCTGATTGCCTTGCTCAATTCGTTCAACTCAAAAGCAGAGGTCGGAGGTATTCGACCGATCAGATAACAAACATGGCTGCTTATAGGTGACGCCATGTTCTAAGTGTTTGATTGCCAAAAAAATGCAAATTTTTGAAGCCCAACTGTGCTCTCCTTTCCCTCACATACACTCCGAGAAATTAGCATCAAAAACCTTCCTAAATCTGCAAGCATCTGCAACATTCTTTGTGATTTTAAGATGCTTCTTTGATCCTTATCCAATTTCTGCACCAATCTCAGCTCGATCCTACAAGCTGGGTCAAGGGGGGTGAAAGGTTAAGAAAAAGGAGGAGGAGTGGATAGGGCAAAAGTTGATTTTATAGCTTTGGGCGTGATATGTGATTTAATTTTTTTTCCCGCTCGTCTTACATCATGCATCGTTGTAAGACTCTTTATCAATGTGCAACGTCATTACAATGATGTCACGTCGCAGTGACGTCATATTAAATAGGGACACTAGCTGAGATTTAATTTCAGGTCCTCAGTGGCGCAATCAAAAAAGGAAAAAGAACAAAAAAGTTTGCAATAGAAGGTTAGTTTTCTTTTATGAATTCACTGGATGTACACTCTTATCACCTTATGCAAATCACTCTGTTAACTCATTCGTCGAATTCACTTGACCGTCATTCACTCTTCCCCCCCCCCCCCTCCTCTCCCTCCTTCCCCCTCCACCCTCCCATACTCTCCCGTCCCCCACCTTTTTTCCTATCAAAGTCTTCATAAGGGTGAGAAGGAATCCGAATAACATGATAAACAATATTTCGGCAGAAGGTGGCCACCCCGCTTTTAATAACCTCAAAACATACAACTAACTGACTTCTGTGACCATTACCAATTCAGCAATTCCAACTCACAGGTGGGAAGGAGCCAATTCTCGAGTTTACTCTGGAGCTGGCTCCTACGAAGAAACTTCTTTCTATCCGTTGTTTTGAAATTTAACCACATAAAACTTCTCTGATATGACACACCAGGAAACAAGTTTTAGGCCCATTCCTGACATAAAAGTGGATTGGCGGCCACCTTCTACCGAAATATTGCTTATCATATTATTCGAATTCTTTCCCACGCTTATAAGGACTTCGATATGAAATAACGTGGCGGATGGGAGGAGGGGGGGGGGGGGGGGAGGGGAGGGATTACACTCAAGTTTTTCATAATAGTAAACAAAATCCCGCCATATTATAAGCTTTCCTCTTTTATAGCCTCCATCACCTGCCCGCCCTCCTCTAGGCATCTCATAGAGAAGCCATATCGTACCTAACTGGCTCAAGGTGAATTTATTCCCGTTGCTCTATCAGCAGTCGGAATAAGGTAATAGCGTTCTGTGAGGATTCTCTGTGAACAGGTAAGCTTTCAGGTAATGAACAAGTAATAAACAGGTGAACAGATAGTTCTACTTGCCTTCAAATTAAAACTTCGAAAAATAAGCAAAACATAAAAAAGGACGTGAACGGCTCTCATCATGACTATTCACCCTATTAGATAATTTACAAAGTGAACAATATTTCAGTCAAATTCGGTGAAACAAAAAAAGGTGANCCACCAACGAAGCAGTAAACTTTCCATCTTAATCGAGAAAAAAGTGTCGTTGCCTCGAATAACGATTGTAGTGGCAAACCGGAAGTGTGCTCATCGGGCATTGATCAAATTTATGAAGCATTTGGTGCTTTTAATATGCCCTCAGGGCATCATAGTGCGATTTTGTTTGCGCTCGCACATCTTGGAAACTCTCGTCATGTCGGTTGTTTGCGCTAATTGACAATGGCATAAACGCCTACCGCTAAAAAAACTGAGTAAAGGTGTAGTGCTGTTGACGATTAGAGGTCAACGACTAAAGAATTATTGCTAGCTGCTTCATCCTGAAAAAGCTCTTTTGGGAAGAAAAGTCTAGACATCGTACCAAAACATATTTATAATGCCTCTTTTTTTTATCAATGCTATGTATAGTTCGACTTCTAAGATGCTCTACCCGTATTCTGCATGGAATTATATAATCTCTTGTATTTTTTGGGCACTAACTTGCTCCCCCAGAAGAACTACAGCACTTTCGAGACGTATTTATCCAACTTGACAGCCTCTCTGCCAGTTGGTTTTCACTCGCTAAAGAACGAACAGTGATGGAAATATTTTGCATAAGGGGCATGAAAACACCAAAATGGTAGAACAACCATGCATTTAAGACCGGCCAGGAATACTACCTCCTCTATACCTAGAGACCTGATTTACAAGTTCTAGTCTTCTTAGATATCCGCAACAGATATTGGTCTAGGTTGAGAGCAACTTCGGTTACAAAATTAACCTGAAAAAATTTTGGTTAAACCTGGGCGACGCCTGGCGATAGAATACAACTGGATTGAAGCTGATCATCCGACTGGAAAGGGTTTAGCCCCTTCCCCCCCCCCCCCCCCCCCCCCCCCCCCCCCCCCCCCCCCCCCCCCCCCCCNCCCCCCGCCTTCCAAACAGTCGCTTGTTGAGTCTAAAGGATTGGGACTTGGTTTAGCTGTGGACCAGTTATCATTGAAGATGAGCCAGATCCCAGAAAATTAACTACACGCACAAAATTTACTGTATAAGAGAATCCACCTCTATGCTCCTATTATCAGTACTAGATATCACTGTCACTCCCCCTATTAGTACCAGATATCACTGTTACTCCCCCTATGACTACCAGATATCACTGTTACTCCCCTATCACCAGTGATAGTCTTGTGGATTACTACTCTCTGTACGTAGGTACTATTGGATGAACGTTTTACTAACAACGGAAGATCGAGGGGATAAGCAATGACCTCAATCAAGCGGTTCATTGTGTTAGCTGGTCAGAAAGATGGTTAATCGAGTGAACTACGACGTAAATGGTTTAACCTTTATTCAGAGAGACAATCACCGAAGATGAGGGTGCGATGAAAACAGCAACTACTGTGACAACGACAACAACAACAACAACAACAACTGAGACCACCATCACAGAAGGAAATGACGCAAATAAGGTTATTATTTTTAATATCACTTGTAAATGACATCATTCTTAATTATGTTTATCAGACGATGAAGTTTTATGATGCCTTAAAATTTATCAACAATAAGCTAATCCAATAATCTCCCATGCTATATTGGATTTGGTGATATGAACGGAGGAGAGTGGGATTGCTAATGGAGTGTACGAATAGAAATTTGACCTTTAAACTCGTGCATAACTCTGTCAAAGTAGCTTTTCAGAAATAATTGTTGTCCAATATATTTATGAAGACTTCCCCCTTTTTGGGATGAAGTCAGCAATATTTACTGAATATCTAAGGGTCAAAAATAAAGGAGAAAGGGGTATCACAAGAAAAACCGTGCGGTTGGTGCTACTGATCGATCGGCTGTCTTCCGTGTGCGCCAACGTTCTTGACCATCTCGACGCCTCGAACGCCACCTCTGAAGTACTTCTGCTACCTTTCTTCCGGCCGCTGACCACCGCTTCGTCCTCACCACTGCCGGACCAACGCCACCGACACAACCACTGATCCGTCCATCGGTACCCTCACGACCACTGACTCGTCCGCTGATACCACCACGACCACTGACTCGTCCAGCGACAGTCCGCACACCGATAACACCAATTCCACCAGCATCACCGTCTCTGGTCACTTAGCACGCCCAATAACAATCGCTTCGTGCGCTCAGCAGCGGAGTTACCCGAGCTGCACTACTGACACTTGTGCGCACAATCTCAAACTTGGGTAATTGAACCCTTTAATAGACGTGCCGTAGTTACAAAGCATAATGGCGCACAGAAACTGACATTGGACAATACAATACAACAAGTAAGCGAACGAGTGACAACGCCAAACCGATACTATGTAAGGCACAACGCTCCCTCACAAGTTTGCCATCAATGTATATATTACCAAATGCTATCAATGATGGGTTGGTAATGGGAAAGGTTCAAAGCCCTTAGCTCGTTTCATCCCGTTCCTACAAGAACCACCCTTGGTGGTGAATTCTCCCCGCTCATTGCTAACCAAAAGGCCCACCGAATAGGCAAGATCCGAAAGGGCCCCAGAAATGCCGCAACACAGCGACGGAGCAAAATCCATGCCCAGTAGCACAACGAACATCACGAAACAACAGTCACACGTACACATACGTTGCCACGAGCAGGTGCCCAGCGCAGCATCCAGGACGAAGATGGAATAGCCAAACACCAATCGGCCACATTCCAAAGTCGCCCACCAGTACCGATGCCTCATCGTTACGCCCATCGCTAGTCGCATTCTCGCCTCCTTTTGTACCCTCTTTTGGTATCTCATAATGGCCTTTTTAGATTCAAAATACTGATTTGTTTTGACTACTCTCTTTGTTCATTTGAAATTTGCCCTTTTTTGGCGCGCAGTCTTTGTTACATTAATCAATCAGAAACACACCTTTTTTTATCCCGTGGCTGGCTCTATCCCTTGGCGGCTTTCCAATCACACATCACGATTCCCATTTTATATACTTCGCGACTGGTCGCGACAATATTCGTTGTTTTGAAGAACTGAAGTAGTAGAGAGCACGATGGCATTACAGCTTTTATGGTGTTTTCATGACACCACACATCGAGTTTGATGACCCAGGCCCGAAAAATTGTCTCATGTATAACGGAGGTACTGCAGTAAGGTACTACTGTATCGTAGAAGGACACTACATTCGACACAATGCACATCGCCGACAGTGACACATCAACATGCATATATGAATCCCAACAACCTCACCTACCTTCCACCAAATATCAAGACATTCTCCATCAGCCAACTACAGGTTCATATGCAGCGCATTAAGAGGTGCAGCGGTATTGGTATCTAAAATATTGGGTAGAGATGATATATGTGGATGGTGCATAACGTGTCCACGAATGTCGTTAACAAAACTGACATTACAAATTTGCCGCAATCCTGAGGATCAACACCTCGGGCTACACCATTTGATCAATCACCTGCTAGAATGGTCCCCTGGATGGAGAAAATGAATCCTACAGAAAGAAGGCGAAATCAATAATCATCTTTCTTTCCTAGATATGCTATCTATAGATCAGTGGTTGTAACCGTACCGACGCATTAC
>JAARMF010004961.1:0-11209 GCA_022844705.1 Toxascaris leonina
TAACGATCGATGAAGTGGCAAAACATAAGTATAGTGTCCGTATTGGTGATCTATAAAGACTAAGTTCTCGACCTAACTCAGTTCCTCAACGAACGTCCTGGCGGCCATGAATTGAGTGCTCACAAATTTCTTTTACAGATCTTTGTTCTGACTGCGAGGAGCGCATGACGACATGAGATTACTGTACTCCTCGTTTGAGTGATGAAAAAATCGACATTCAGCACAACCTGACAGAAACAACATACTGGCCAGCGCAGGTTCCCATCGCAAGTTGAGATCAGAAACTTATTCGGTTGATAGAAGTGAGGTTCGGGAGAGTGAGGAATGGACAACAGAAAAAATCGAAAGTCGATTGACAAAGGCGGAATTCGGGGGATTTGAAAAATGCGTGAAGCTGAAGAACGCATAACGAAGGATGGGGGAAGGGGGAGGGGGGGAGTGGAGATCGGACGGCTCGACAAAAAGCAGCGGGAGATGACAGTTGATGGTGGCTATGTCAAGGAAACCTAAAAGTAGATCATTGAACTACACGGCCAGTGGTGGCGATTAAAGCCCACTGGCATTTCTTCGTTGCTGTTTCCATGGATATAGCTAGCGAGGGTAAAAAATCTGTGCAGTATTTCATCTGTTTTACCTATTGTACCTGTTGCATACGCCTTCCCTTACCATGCTTACTCAAGTTAGGAAATGAGCCGGCGATTGCAATTGCTGGAATCACCGCTTTTCACTGTTAAGCGAGGAGCTCCAGTTGCCATGAGAGATATGAGAATGTCGTGCACTGTCCTCATCCATAAAAAGTGCGCAAAACCTAGACTTTTTTTATTCGCAACAGCTCGTACGACTTTCACCACTTCATCACCACATGATGTCGAACATAAGGAAGTGTTCGAAAGAGAGGTCGATAATATCAATAAATTATGTAAGTGATAAATTTTTCTGTTTTGAAGTAGCCAAAGCAGATTTTACGAAGAATGCAGTGACTCAAAATGGCCGAAGCGAAGGCTAAAGGACGATGACCGCAGAAGGTGAACGGGAAGAAGACCAAATTCAATTGAAGGTTCATCCCAAAGTCACCACCGGTTCTCCATATGTTGCCCATTTCATAAATAGGCACCTGTTAGTCATACCTATTCGACTGTGTAACACGTGTATCCAGGAAAATGAAAGCCGCTCCCTCCTTTTGCTTCCTCAAAATAGTCTACGCAAAACTTTATTCATTCACATCAATCAATCTCTCGCGATCGAATGTTGCTGAACAATTGTGAGTAGGCTGCAAAAATTATGCATTCCGATCACTTCCAATACACCTCCCACAAACCAACGGTACATTACATAAAATTATATTGTAGACATACTCTAAATCTTTCAATGTAACTTTATGGATAACATATCATGGGAATAAACGATCAGAAAGAGCACAAAGTCTGGAGAAAAAGTATAATGGAATGTAAGGGAAGTTAAATCCGAAATAAGGGGAAGCAAGCATGCGGTATAAACGCGATATACAAATGAAACAATAAGGACGAACTCTGAGATGAGATGCATACTATCATAATAAACGTCATAGATATTGATATCTGAGATGCCGAATAACAAGATGCTGGGATAACACAGGATATAGGATAAACGTCAAGTCTGTAGACATGCCCGCAAATCAAGACGTCTTAAAAGCGCCCTATAAATACCGAAGAAATGGAAACTACAAAAACCATGCAGGCGAAAAACAACAAAAACGATCAAAAATATTTAACTCACCAACGGCGATAAGCTCAATGAATCTATTCAAGTGCAACGAAATCCTCCATCTCATTACAAATACTAGTCATAACAAAACAACGTAAACAGGTTAAAATCCCCTAATCGAAAGCCTTCTTTAAAATAGCTCCTCTGATCTGGATTACGAACGAAGTACTCTTAGCAATGGAACGGAGCGAAAACGAGTTTAAATGTTCACCGGAAATTCATTCACTAACGTAAAACAAGAACGGGAATGATGGAAAATGTCACCAAGCCAATCAACAAAAGAAAATGACGACAACCTCCAAATGGCGAAATGTGACCCCTATAGGAAATATAGACGATCCTCAAGAGAAGAATGAGCAGGACGGTGAAGCGACTGCGCAGTTAGAAACGCCAGTTTCAGTGCATACTGACATGGTGCGGGAATACGAACCGTCCCCTGCCAATTGTAGTATAAGTGGCACAGTTTGTATGCAAGCTGAAAAATACAATTGCACAACACGAGTAATTCTCATAGCAGTAATACCAGGAGTTGGAAAAATCGGAAAGGAACTGCAAAACTTGGCACCTTTTCAACCTCTTATCACCTGACTCCCGCGCAGTGAAAGGGAGTTGAGCCAAATGTGGCTACAGATCCCAAATTGTCCTACGAAAGCTAAGAAGCATTTCAGTCAAGCTTCAACAATTTGTTAACCGCAACCCTGCTCGTCCACTTTTTTAATTTCTACCCCACCTCCGCCGATCATTGATCGCTTCATAAATTCATGGGCCCAGGTTCCAATAAACAACAACCAACAATGGGTATCTCAAGGATCTTGAGTGGAAGAAAATCACAACGTAAAAGACGAACCCGCTGGTGCTGGTCCACAGTCAATCCCGATTCGTCCCATACTACATTATAGTAGATCGGAGATGACGTACCCGCCTCCACGTTCTGTGCGACCAAGTAAAAATCAAATCTGCAACAAAGTCTCATCTCAGCATATCATGTAACACCAGTAATGTCCATCACAAGTGATTATCTATTACGCCTGTCGCATTAGAAACTTACTCGCTTTTCAACAACCATAAACAACCGAACATCCACTACTGACCGCCAACATTCTCAATTAGACTTAATATTATAGCAGCTGATCATCGATCCTGAACTATATTTCCAACGACCAAAACCTGTCCGATCACACGTTTAAAACTTCAGAACTTCTAATGAAACAAAGAATGAACCCGTTGGTCCAGAAGCACGAAAGATCAGAGAAACTGAGGAACTTAAAAAAAAGAAAAAATGAGCAAAAAAAAAAGACAAACTATTCATTCAAAACAAATCAAACAACTGTCAATCCCACTTACCTTTCCGGTCTCGTGATCACGTTATCTACAATTGTTCCGTAGCGCGGGTTCAGCACCTTAGTTCCCTCTCGTCTGAACATGCGAACGTTTGTGGCTCTTGTGACGATTGTGAATGCCACGCGAGGCTGCCAACTATCCT
The DNA here is from genome assembly GCA_022844705.1 of Toxascaris leonina. Lineage (NCBI taxonomy): Eukaryota > Metazoa > Nematoda > Chromadorea > Rhabditida > Ascarididae > Toxascaris > Toxascaris leonina. Next base: position 3,227 of record JAARMF010004961.1, read on the forward strand.
GGAAATCGCTCACACGAAAAAATTAGTTGGCTGCGACGAATTCACGATGCATGCCTTCTCACAGGTTGTCTCAACGATGCCAGACTCACACGTCTGTCTGCTCGTTTATCCCACTGATAGCACCCCCTTATCAAGTTCATGTCATCAGCAAGAACCAAATATTTTGGCATCGACATTTTACATGCCGCTAGGCAATAAGCTATGCACCGATCGATCAATGAGTTGCACTCAGGTAACATCGTCGATTATCACGAAAACGTCGAAAGCGCATCAGAAACGCCATATATTTGTTCTATGTAATTTCACCGACCGCGCTTCCACTAATGAGTGCAAATATTCAACATGCTGCGATGAATTAGCACGCAACAACAGACTCGGCGAAGTACGCGACAACAGACTCTTTTGAGACCACAATTTTTCAGTTATTTTATCGTAGGCCATATTCAAAACAAAAATGACACGGAACAATCGTAGACTGAATTCACTTCCATCTCGACAATCTTGCGTAGATGACGAAAAGTTGGAAATGGTCTCAAACGAAGTGTGGCAAAAAATGCTGACGGATCTGTATGGACATCGGTTGATAGGCAAGGCAAAGAAACTGAACTTGGTATTTTTTGGGACCACGTTTCGATAGCACATTTCAATGACCCATTTCAATGACCGCATCTGTCAGTTTTTCTTTGTTAGACTAAATGATTATGACTTTTGAAGGGTGAGTCGCCTCAATTTCATTGAACTGTTGCTTTCCACAAGCACCTCTCCAATGTATCCACTGTTCGACTGATTGGTGGCTTTCGCTACTTCCTGTTCATCATATACAACGGTAAGTCTTCCCTATTCCAAGATCGAATGCATAATGTCTCAGCCGAGAAACTCTCCTTTAACCACCTATACCACATAAACTCAGTTCACATGCTTCCAGCATCCCTCAAACCTTCATTACCCATCCGTAAACACCTTGACCGAACCAAAAGAAACACCGGATGATACTGAGAGATATGACCCATGAAACAAACAACGCTATAATAAGTAAGTACATTCATGAAACTTCTACCGCGCACCTTTTTCCGCAAAACGCACAAATTTCTAAAAATGTAAAAATTTATAGACGCACAAATTTATGGAAATCCCGCTTCATGATTCCCACGCACAAAATGGATTATTTAGCAACTTACCTCTGCGGAGTCCTCCTTCATATCAGCAATGAATTTTTTCACTTCCGCATCGTTCTGCATCGCCGCGATAACTCCCTTCACCTCTGCCACCTCCACACTGCACACATCATTAACTTGGCCATCACCGCATCCGGCACGATAAATGAGCACACGATCTGGCAATTCATCATTGTGCTCTGCGAATTTCAACACTGCATCTGAAATAAACCGTTCATCTGAGGCGATCCGCATAGTCCGCATGGTTGAACATCGACATGCAATCGCATAAACTTCTTTACATTTTGCATTAGCACTTTAAAAGACAGATACCGGAAAGAGGACCAAGGCGATTCAATTCACTCATACAATGCTTCCAAAGCACTCTACATTGAGAAACGCTATGCCCCCGAACATAAAAACAGTTATTCTTCATAATGCGTTCTCATTGATGTGAACGCCTCTACACTCCACACCTCCGCCTGTCTCATGCCCACCTCACCATTTTAATTTACGCATGTATGCGCGTACACAGCGTTTCTGATATCACAAACGAAGCGACTAGACCATGCAGATATCTGCCTGCATGATCACTTACTTTTGACGAACTTGCCAAGATTGACTCCCAGCTCTCTTGGGTCGTGATGCAAACCACATTGCGAGAACCAGCTCGTGAACTCCCGATCATATGACGACACCGCAGCTTCAACTGTCTCGCTCAACGATGATGAGTCGCGATAGACGTTATATCCGATGATCACCGCCTTCTTCATCTGAAACCATTTCAGATAACTTTACAACGCAGATTTTTGTACAGCATGAGTTGCAGTAATCCCTCGAACGGAAAGATCCGTCTCCAGTTCCCCCGTCTCCAGAGAAATGGTAGTCTATCCAAAAGACATTCTTTTCTCAGGGCTTTATTGTTCTAATAAAAAAGGTGCTTTTTACATTTCCATGAGATATCGAGTTGCCATCTAAGATAGGAAACGTTTCTACAAGACCATTCATTGCTTGGAATGAAAAAAAGCAAAGAACCTCGGGATCAACTCATTTCGCATATGAGCACAATCTGCTTGTCTGAAAACAGCTGTTATCCTAATCTATAATTCGAGACGTAGGTCGCATACTTGAAAGTAGCCAACAAAAGTTCATACAAAGAAACGAAGTAACATTTAAAACCTCATATCTGCGTACCTGATTGCAAAAACAACAAATAAACTACCAGCATTGGACACGTAAAATTATACTAAACTTTGATTAACTGCCATTAAACACTCGGCGAAGTTTTGCCGGTTCTCGGAAAATCCCCTACTTGCATATAGCAAAACCTCCGTACGTTGAGAAACGTAAATGAGAAAGAACAAACTGACCGGAATTTTAACCTTCCAGAGTGCACCGCCCATCTTACAGTTCATCTGTAGAAGCACCTTCAACACTATCGAATCCACCACATTCTTATTTGCAAGCGTGTTAGCCAGAATAATTTGGGAAGGCACTAAAAGACTAAATAAAACACTAGACACATCAATCAAATCCACTGCCAATCACTCAAATCACAACCGGTGATGCCGAAAACCATCAAAATTACTTATAACTCAAATTACAAATTAATTAGTTCAAACATTTGAATACTGTGCGGGAAATGATATGAGTGGGAAAACCAGTCGAACTGGGTGGAACCCGCACTAATTTAAATGATGATTGGATGAGCGTCTTCAATCCGTCCATCAGTTTTAATGTGCTTTAGAATATATCCCCTTTCTCTTGAACAAGGTATCAGGAAACCCAGCATCGCTAACACCTAGCCAACCCATTAGCCACTGGAGCCAACATGCGACAACAGGACCAACAATGCAGGAAGCGTTCCGCAATCGTCTTTGCAAGAAGCACCGTGCATGACTCAACCATCTATGAAGCTCGCTAAAGCTTGCTGCCGCCGCCTGACCTTTACTACCATCAGCGAAAAGTGAACGGCGCGACAATGTCACTTCTGATCGTCTTAAGCTGATATCACTTGAATTCCTAAAGAATATTGCAGGCATAAATAAATAGCCCGCAGTCATCATGAAAACCCATACCAACAGTCCAGAAGCCAATCCGGCCTATTCCGGCATAGGCCTATCAAAAATAATCATCAACTTACTAGCAAAACCACTGTTACCGCTCTGCGCAAAAGACCTGCTAAATAACCAACCTGGCGAAACGAGACAGAATTCCTCCTTCAATTCGTCATAGAAAAATTTCTTTTCTTTTGGTATAATGCACACCACCATCCTCAGCTGCCCGCCCTTTTCTTCGACAGTGTGCATAATATCGCGATAGACCATCACATAGTCGCGCAGGCCTTCCACTTCCCTCACTTCTGGCATTTCCACCTGCAAGCACACAGTCCATTATCACAATGGACAGCAAAATACAAACCGCTTTATTCGCGACTTCAATGTGTCACATAAAGTTCTAATTAAAAGCGTGATCCTGTCTAGAACTCCACAGCCTTTCCTGCTGAAGCTCGTGCGCAAATAAACAAATATAACATGAAGATAACAAGGATTCTCAGGTTAAGCAAAGAAATACTATAGTGTATAAAAATGAAACTCAAGGACCATGAAGCACTACTAAATCAACAACACCACAGCACTGGATCACGTAACTGAAGAAACACAGAAGACTTACAACAATGCCCATTCTGCGTCCGATCACCTCGGATTTCCTGTAGAAGAGCTCTGCTACGTCGCGGGCGCCGATCGGGTATAGCAGTAGCCAAGACTTCTCGCTCAAACAAGTAGGTCGTAATGGGCCACGTCTCTTGATGCCACCCGTCCACACACATTTCCTTTCGTCGACTTCGACTTCTCGACCGCTAGACGCTATCAGCTAAAGTATCAATCAAACGATGAAGAAGAGGTGCATGGAAGCATCACGCTCCTGATCCTAGAAGAACCGCTTGCAGACTTCTTTCACTCCACACAAAACAAAATGATGCATGAAAAAACACCATAAATTAGAAAGAAGCGAATAGATAAAACAAAAACAACGAACTATTTCTGGAGGAAGTTGACGCGCCGCACATTTTACCAAATCTCGCCCAAACTGCATCTGCCACGGATCGAATATAGCACGTGTTTCCGGTTGACTGAAATTGGAATTCTAATCTAACACTGAAAGGAATATAATTTCTTGTAAAGTTTCATAATTCGATGCATATGCTCACACGTTTAAATTATCGCCTGCAAGAATTTTCTCGCCCAAAGATTTCAACGCCCCCACCGAATCTAAGCAGAAGTCTCTACACAAACATATTACACTAAGTTCATGAAAGCATCTTGACCCTCAGATCGCCTCAAAAGCACCTAAAATTTGCTAAAGAACTTCGGATTCTTGCACTTCACCTGCCGGTAGAGCTGATAGAGGAGCAGGAACCGAGAGAACGAAAGCAAATTTTCTGCACCTTTTTCAAAGAAAAAAGAAAAAATATCGTCGCCATCAATTTTAAAGATAGTGACTAATGTATAATCGCATTGTTGTTCACGGAAAATCTCACGACGGACTGACTTATCACTCAGCACACCACAGCAGGAGAAAAAAAATGCAAAAACGCACGAGAAAGATCTTATAACATCCATCACTTTCTGTTCCCGCGTCATCGGAGCCACTCGCATGAAGCTTGATAAAACGCGCATTACTCTATCATTCTTCCTCATATCCTCCCTGACTCCCGTCATATAGCACGTTTCTGGCACCAGATGTACCAGATGTCGATCGCTTGGATTTATTGCGGCAGGATTTGTGCAACACAACTGCAACATTATTATCCTCAAAAGTGCCTCTCAATTTTTAGTATCATTTATACACTCGAACGGTAGAAAATAGCACCCTCCCCCCCCCCCTCCCCGCCGCATAATCCAGAAGGGAATGCGGAGGAAAGAACGAAGGGTGCTGCGGGGAGGGGAGGATGGGGAGAGAGGAGAGGGGAGGGGGAGGAGGGAGGGGGAGAGGGAGGGGGAGAGGGAGGGGAGAGGGAGGGGAGAGGGAGGGGAGAGGGGGTGAGGACAGAACAGGGGGCAGCACAGCCATGGGAAAATCGCCCACAAACCCAAATTGTCGTAAAAGAAGAGATTCTATTTCCTTTATTTCTGCATGGTTTTTTGCGCAACTAAAGTATTAAGCTATGAAAATTCGCTTCCATCGCCTTAAAAATTCACTTTGGAGGCTAGCCACGAGAGAAACTGCTCCTCGTAAAAACCGCTGCAAGCAGAAGTAGAAACCGTTGAGGTAAGGATGCGACGAAGCGGATCGCCGGGCTTGAATCTCTTCCACCTTTCCCTCCCTGTTCGATCAAAGAAGCAAATAATTAAAGAAATGCCGCCAAACGGAAAAAAACTGAAGCTATATAGCGAACGTAGCAATATACTTCGAAAGGTTGCTTACAACAGCAAGCTTCTTCATCACTCATCATTTTCTTGCCAGTAGAATCACAATTTCACGTTGAACCCTTTAATACAAAACAAACGAATGGCAGCTTAATATCTCCACATGCCGCAGATTGAAATGAACGGGTCATTCACAGTGTACCTGCAAGACTGAAAATTTTGCACCACTTCACGAACTCACCGCTCCAGAAGTCATTCACTACAAAAGCTGACACGTTGGAAACAATACCCGCACTGCAATAAACGCAAATATCCGCCCTTTCTCCCAATACAATCGCAGTACAAACTGGTAAAGCTTTAACCGTGTCTTAGAAACGAACNCGGTAAATTACCAAACGAACAACATATGCTGCATCACTGAATCGGCCACCACCAAACACAAGCGGCTCCTCATCATCAAATTACCTCGAAATCACTTTCGCCCTTCACGTTTCTCCTCATCTCTCCCCGTCCTCATCTCTCTCCTTATGGGACAAGAAAGATCAACGTTTACCAGTAGCGGCTGGTTATTGTTGTTGATCGTTATGTTGTATTGCTCTTTAAAGTAGTCCCGGTACGATACTCTTCTGTCATCACGAATGAATACCGAATCGACATTGAGTCCCCATTCGACGCTCTCCAAGCGGTAAAACTTATTGTTGTATCTGTAAGCGTTTGGCAACATTAGAAAAAGGATTAATATCGTTTAGGGCAATATTTAGCTAAATGAATCGTCTTCTATCAAGTTAAACTCTCCATTTCCAAGTGTTCGGCAAAGCCGCTTAAAGAAAGGGTAAGAGAGAAGAAGAGGCTTGAAAAAGATAGGAATATTCGTGAAGATAGAATAAGCTCGTCATACATCTACAGTTCATTCGCATTGAATCCTCCCACCACGAAAGCACATGATCACTGAAAACGCAGTTGTATGGCAAATAATCGAACGTTTATGTGCATTTATATGCAACACGTCTGATGAAGGATGTCGTCGTAAATATGCAGTGGTTTTCCTCGGGTAAGCTTCTCCAACTATAAAGCAAACTATACCATAAACTATAAAACTACGCAAAAATTCAGCGGAAAAAAGTGGAGAAACTAATACATCGATTTTGCCGTAACCCCCACAGAACACCAATAATGGTGTCGTAATTTCAAAAGTGAGCGATCAAACACTGAGAATTTCGCTGTTTATTAACGTTGCTTAGGTTCTTTGATGGTAAACCATGCGATGGCGCGACCGCTGTAAACAGGCTGTTTCAATAGGTCTCCTTTGAGCCCACGCTGAAGCACGTATGAAAATATGAAGCGCACAAAAAACAGATGATTTGACAGACTGCCCGCTATCATCGATTTTGCTTCAAATTGCTCTCCGTGAGAAGCTGGCAAAAAATAGGTTTCTGCGCAAGACAATGGTCTTTCGGAGTTACTGGCGGAGGTAGGTTTGTGAGCAATCTACCTCTCTTTCTGGATGAAACTCTATGCTCTCGACTGCGGGAAACGCTGGATAAAACCACTTTCTGAATTATCGAAGGCATTTGCACTCAGCCTACACAGTTATTGATTTTCATTGCTGTCAACACGGGCGTTGTTTAGCTTTGCTTGGATAAGCCTCGGAAACTGACGCGCCCGTATCAGCCCAAACTACTTATACTAACATCTTCTGGCGCGAGCAAAATCTATCTAGATGTTCACTGTAGTCTAGCTGAACTAAACGATAGGCGAACTCATTGTTAACATTTACACCGATTCTTTCCATTTCGATGAGAACGGATAAGAATGTCCCAGCCCAACAACTCCCATTTGGGTCATCCAAAAAATAATTTCAAATCGATCTGCGTGTATCTACATTATAAAAGCACAATATAAGATGCGATATAACGCACATCGTCACAATTGTATTTCCATTGAGTGCGGCGCCGATGGCATCTCTGCGATAATGAAGACTTTCTATCTGCAAAAAGATTTTGAAAAATCTTACACGTTTCCAACATCACACAGCACCAATTTATGGCCCGCACTGAAAAAGTGAACTTAGCAAAATGAGCACTTCTTTGCATTAACCGTGAAAGGCTTTTCGCTTTTCGGCCGAAATTAGAAATAACGTTAAATTTGTCGAATAGAATCCTTCTACAAAGACAACGGATCAATGAAGTGATCGTCAAATGACTTTTTCTCTTAGCGTTTCGTTTTCCGCCTATCTTCTTCATTTCATCTTGCCCATTCCCCTCTTTTCTTATTTAAACTAATGACTGACAGAAAATCAACAAGCGAGGAAAACCCACAATGTCCAATGCCGTTTCTCTTCGCATTACCCTATGCTTCATGTCGATCAGCATCAGCACTTCATCCTCGTAGCGTCGAGTCGTCGCTTCAATCCCCGGCAAAATGTCCAGTTGGAAGTTCTGCACGCTGACACTTTCTTG
>JAARMF010004963.1:0-11845 GCA_022844705.1 Toxascaris leonina
CCCCCCCCCCCCCCCCCCCCAGAATCACCAAACATCAGCACACTGGGATGAAATTAGACAGCAAAGATGTAAAAATATGTTTGAGTGCACAAATTCAAATTATTAGACTAAGCCTACCCTGGATAGGAACAATAAATATTCTTCAAAAACTTCATAAAAACATCAGTGACTGCATGACGACGAAGCCACTCTTCGCCTCTCTTTGAGCTTAAGATAAAGGATAACTTATTTCCCCATGCATTCAAGTCTAGAAATGGTGACCTTCGGTTTCATATTTTTCTTAAAAATACGTGCCTTCATTTAGCTGACTTTCTGTACAGGCACAGAAGAAGAGCGAAACACTTTCGACAATACTTAGGATTGAATGTCGCTCTACGGGACAGAGGATATAAGCAACAATTGCTTCTCTAACAAATCAATTCCGGAAATACTCACGACTTCTGCAAACAATTCAAATTCCCTATATAATAGATCATCTACGCAAGCATCACAAAGTGCTGGATTGCTATTTACAATGGTTAGCTGCATGGCTACTCGACTACAACGATGGGGTGATTATGCCACCGAAGTGACTTACTAGTCAATAATTCTTATGGCCTTGTGCAGCCAAAGAGTTTGCTACAAAAAAATATTTTGAACATTGGTCACAACAAGTGTCTTAAATTATGATCCGTGAGCGCTGAAACAATGATTCCATATCGCGATCGACCGACTCCCCTTCTCCCCTCTTGGAGATCTTGAGAGATCTCTTTCACTTTATTGGCAATACATACCTCATCAAAGTTGCTGTGAATTTTTCACATAGACATTCAGATGAAGCAACAGAACTACCACAGCTTCACATGAGACAAAAAAAACACGCAAGCAAATAAACACTCCTGCGGCTTTTGCAATGAGAACTAAATCAACCAAATGGAAGAAACGCACCAGACAAATGTGGGTGCATCGATGTTGCAGTGGTGGCGCAACAAAGGGCTGCTCGCGTGTAAGTGTTGGAGGAACAGAGAGAGTTGCATCGAGCTCCTCTTCGCTCTCCTCTTCCCTTAGTAACACATCCTCAACCTCCATCTCCGAATGTTGTACCTCGGGCGATAAAGCTATCACCGACCTGCAAATTACACGCCCCCATTAGTTATTCGTTGGCGCTTCAATAAAAATTAGAAATCCGTCTGCCTTACTCTGCCAAGACAAAGTCATAAATTCGATCACAAGTACGCAGCATACTAAACGACAGAAGGAAGAGAAAATTTACAGTTATTCGCTGCGTCCATCCATTCAGACATATGTTCTCACTGGGTTCTTGAATTTCAGTGCCGAATGCCTGAAACCTTCGATTGCCGAAATACGGCATCCTTTCACCTCCCAATAAAATACACTTCAGTTAAGGAAAAGTACTTCAAAATAACTAACGCGCTTGAGCTCGGTGACTCGACGATTTCCTGCTTGGGCACAACCACGCTATGACCATTCTCATTCATTTCGTCTTCAAACGCAGTGTTGTGCTCTTCATCGCTCATCGAAGTCATTGCCGTCAACCTATTTGTTGATGTGACTGCGTTTACGAAGTCGTTCCCCACTTCCTGAGCTTGCTCTTCAAGTGCTATCGTTTCGTTGTCAAGATGCGTGCTCACGTCTCGCTCGTCGTACTCCTCTTTCAATCCGTTCACCATTGCCCGCATCTGACTATACTGCTCCTCATCCTCATTTTGTCTTTCATCTAAAACACCTGCAATTAGTTTTATCAACAAAAATACACCAAATACACGAATTTCAGTAATGCCGAAATAGCAGAAGCAAACTTACTGGAGTGATGATAGCAATAATAGCTCAAAAGTAACTAAAAGCTTTATACGCTGCACAAACTGAACGTCGACGCTGGCTACAAACAGCGTAGCTCCGAACGAGAGAGAAAGAATAAAGCAGAAAAGCGCGAAGACGGTCAGCAGAGGATGTAGCTCCGAAGCCGCAAGAATGTCATGAATAAATAATCCACCGCGAACACTGCTCCTATGGACGAAGTCAAAACATATCACGACGACGAATCTAACAGCGTTTCGAACGACAGGAACAAAAACATCGAGCAATGCCGACTGACTAAATGTCAATACAGTGGATAAGGTTGATCTCGGCTGCCCTACACAATATCTTCTGATAAATGAATGGTTTAATGCGATGATATGCAATAAAGCTAAATCGATAAAGAATACCATATAAAAATTTATCAAACCCAAAAAATTTCACAACAATAAACAAGCAATGATCACCTAGACAGCAATGAGCACTTTTCAAAAGATGCAAACCCAAGGGAAAACTTGCCAACAGCACTACTATACCATGCTGATTTCTGACGGAAAAACGCAAAGGCTGCATTATCATTCATCTTCAGACTTATGGGGTCTGCAAACCTGGAATAACAACTTAAAAATAAAAAGAAATTGAAGAGACCTCCTCCAGCAGCATATGCGAAAGTTGCAGTTGCTGCAACAGCCACCGGGGACCCGTAAGCAGCAGATGTCACCGCCAAGCTGTTCGCAGCTGGGTTGATCAGAAAGGATTTCTGCTCAGCGGATGATAAAGGAGGGATTGGAGATCGCACAGGCGTTGTATTTGCTCTTGAAGTGAGCATCATCGGGTGCTGGTTTGGCGATGACAAAGGCGCACATTCAAGAGGCATTCGCCGCGGGGTCGTAGCGACTGCTGAGCGTCCCGTTGCTACCACCGGAGAACGACGACACCTGCAAATAAAATGATATAAACATCACGTCCCGACTCGATGTCCATTCTACTGAGATGCCGATTTATTCAACTTTACTGCCCCTTCCAAAAAATACTTTTAAGTCATACAATGGCCCATTGCCGACAGACCTACCGATGAGAAGATTAGTAGCTGTACAGAATGGTTGGCGCAGCTAAGACTGACTTCCTAAAAAAATAAGGACGAAAATGCATAAAAAAGAACGCTGTTTCATAATAGTCCTCTCAATGATCTTCTGTGACCCTGTTCCGAATCTTTCATTAACACCGACTATTTCTACTTCTAGCTCCCTCCTCTCCTCCTCCCTCTCACCACCCTTCTTTAGGAGACAACAACAACCATACAAACCTTTGCACAAATGCGCTATCTTGAGCCTGAGTCGGTTCAGGAGAAACGACCTCAAATGGCGACAAGGACACAGACTGCTCTCTCGACGAGGCAGAGTGCAAGGATGCAGTGAGCAGATTCGTTGAGAGATGTGGACTCGCATGTGGACTATTCGTTAAGAGTGTACAGCTGGCACGACTCGCATCACCGACAATCAGTGGAGAAAGTCGAGACACGACACTGCTCGTAACGACGGATGTCGCATGAGAATCTTCGCTCGCTGATGACGCTACTGGAATCCGTGAGGAAACGGAATACACTGAAGCAGGGGAACGTAGTCGAGGATTGCGTTCCGTTGCAACGCCGAGAGGTTTCTCGGCGACGGCGCTCGTCTCCACATGCAAAGCACTCGATGTGCATGGTGCTGTCTCTGTACAACTCGACTCTGAAGTTAATTTCACATGGTCAGCGAGTAACAGTCACTGCAAGAACACCATTCTAACTGCTCCCTAAGCCGTCGTCAGTAACCTTTAAACCTAAGTATTCCCAACGTCCGTAAGTGACCTAAGAACCACTTAAACGCCTCATTGCGTTTTACTCAAGAAGTCGGAAGAAGTAAACCAGTTGGAGCAAATCTAGCACTCCAATCTACTCGCATTCTCGAATAACATTCATTTTTCAAGCTTTCAAACGGTCCAACAATTTCAGTAACGAAGCATCACTCACATATGAAAAACACTTCAACAGAGATAGCTCGTCCAGCAATGCGCAACTCCCTAGCCAGAATTGTCCCTCTTTCCACAAGGATAACAGGGCAACTACCTCGCATGTACTAACAGACAACAAAAATAGCCATCAGTGATGACTCACTTTGCGCTTCGAGACGTTTCTTTCTGCGCAAATGCTCCAGTGAGATGTGATCTTCTTCCGACGAGTCCCTCCTCCGCTTCTTCTTCTTCTTTTGTTTGACGCGGCCGTTCACCTGCTTGCTTGAAACTGCCGTCGGCGGTTCATCTTTCACTTTATCCTCGCACAGCGGCACTTCCGGCCCATTCTCAACTGGCATCTTAAAACGTTTCCATAGAGGGATCAAAATTATGAAAGTGAGGAAAAAAGGACAAACGAAACGACAGTTATTCAGAAGAAGCATTCCGAATACAGTTGGCAACAAAAACAAAATTAGCAGCAAGGTTGTCTACAGTTAAATCCACTCAATAATTTTCGAAAACAGGGTAGCTCCTATTACAATAAATAAATATTGACTGTTGCAGTTTTTTTCATTTCATTTCATTTCATTCATTTCGTCATCACTGGACAATAGGCAATCGTTTGCCTTTATGTCGCATCAAAACCTTCAATTCAACGACCACGTTGGCTATGCAAGTTTAGCAGCTGAGTCGCACGGTATCTTATCGATCTCTGTCCCATTTTTTGCAAATTTTTCATGTACAGTTCTTTCTTCTAGTACGACCATGGGTTGCTACAGTGATTGAGCTGTTAAGGAACGAGCTTGACTTAGCGTCCTTCATCTGCTTTACCAGCTTCTGAAACTCAATATTTGCAAGATGACTGATTTCACTCCAGTAATATTTTGCCTTGAGATCCTCGATTCTCTCGTATTTTTTCCTCTGATGGATTACTCGAATGCCACGATTTAGCACTCGCTGAATAATTAATAGGTCTTTTCTATGCGCAGACATTGTCAATGGGATGAATAGCCTTATCCTTGATAACACCAAGCTGTTGAAGAGCATTGTGGCTTGTTCCTTAGAGAGGTGGTTGGATAGCCCGTAAGTGGCAGAGGTTTTACTCAAGACTTGTGTTAAAAAGTCAGTCCCATGGAGGGCGGAATGTTGCTGTTACAACATCTCAGACTAGTACTGGCCCCTGTGATAGTAAATAACTACAACCTGACCTTCAGCTTTATCCGCTAGCATAAAATTAGCGAACGAAAATGACAAAGAAATTTCACCTCTCTCCGTGATACCCTCAACGAGAGTTTCAAATCATCTCTCTGTTCAATCGAATAACGTGGAGATATGGTTCGTGACGTGAGGCTTGCTGCTCGATCCTCAACAGGAGATGACCTTAAAATAAATGCAATTAGTTATTTTGCATAAATATGCAAGTCACTCAATTAACTTAACAGCAATCGACAACATTTCACTCATTATTTACTACCTCACTATCGACAGAAGTGTTTCTCTCAATTTAATAGCTTTAGCAAAGCAGAAATACTGACGAATCGAACACTCTAAAATGCAACAACAATGTCATTGACGTCCGTCACCCCCTTTGTAAAGAACGAATCAGTCGCAACATTCCAAAATAACCTTTATCTTGAAATACATAAAGAGTACAGTGGTGAACTCTCTCAATTAGGGATTTCTTCCGAGAATATTGTAGGTATAAGGGAGCAACAGAAAATTTTATGCCGAAACGCATACAGCTGGAATGAAGTGGAGGGCTTGCGATAGGGTGGTGAAAGAATAGCCGGATCGTTAAGCCTTGGTGAGGGGATGTGATGAGGTGGTGACAGCAAGAACGATTGGCACTCATCAGATGACGCAGGTGACTCCGCACGGAAACCGTGCCTGGAACGCATATGGTGGCCAAATCCAACGTCTTTCAGCAACATACCGCAGTGCTGAAATAATAATGGATGAAATAATTGACAGATTAGGGAATAAAGGTTGACAAATCAAATCGACCTAATAGGAACGTCTGGCAAAATATGCCCCACTGCTTGGGTAATCCTTCTCATGAAGACAGAAAAGATAAAACGATCGTACTTTCTTTTGACTACTGATAACAATAAACGAGATCTATCTGAAGTTTTTCAATACCAATAAACATAGAAAATCTTCTTTCCTCAGCAGACAGAACTTCAGTGAATACATAAATAAACAAAACTAACTATTGAAATTTCTTTACCAACAGAAATATTTTCGAAAAAAAAAATGTTAACAATCAATCACGCTTTCATCCTCATATTTTGACGCTGACCATTCAGAAGATGATCTGCAGAAACTAAGAAAAAAGGAGGATATTATCGCAATCGCTCGTAAACAAATTATGGATCATTAATTGCGCTTTCCGCTGATTCCGCTTTATTGGTTAAATAGGCAGTTTCACTAATAAAAAACGTACTTGCGAACAGGAATTTAATCCTAAGTTTACACTTATTAGTAATGACCGCCTTCAGGTAGCAAATAATTCACTCATCAATCCATTCATTAAACAACATTAGCTAACAATTCCGCTACTAATGTTAAACAGCATCAGCAGAAGAAATGTAATTGGAGTCCAATTTTCCTTCGAAGGGAACTAACGACTTCGTCTATCAGTGGGCAGAAAATTGAAAACGAAGTAAGCAAGTAAGCAACTGATTAATAAACATGTGCTGTGTACACCTGCTATTGTGACGATACTCGGCACTCCCAAAAAGTGCAATCGAAACCAACCTTACACTTAACCAGCAACATGGAATTGAGCTCGATACTTGGATAGTACCCATAGCATACTGCCTCTGCAAAACAAATTATCGATAGTAGGCGATTTTCGCTGCTGTACTGCATCATACAGAAATATCCATATTCACAAACTGATTCACTCCTTTGATACATCAACTAATGTTTAATGTGTGTGCGCGTTTAAGTATGACTGCATGTACTGTCTGTGTATATACACGCATGTTCCCATTTGCACGTATATTGACCATAATGCAAAAGAGTACTTTTATAAGACATAGAGTCCTTTCGCTTTCGCGAATCTACGATACAAACGCAGTCCAGACTTAAAGCTTTAGACCTATTCCGTGCCTGTTCACACTACCGTCCTATCATCTTACTGCAGCAAGTACATGAATCGAATTATGGACAAATCAAGTGTGGTAATGGAGTAACCATGTGAAACGAACGAACGATGGTAATGGTAACGACAGTAAACAGTAGACAGCTCAACTTCAACTCCTCTACCATGTGCCATAGGTTCAAGCATGCAATATGATCTCAATTGGCTATCCCAATGTTTCCGGCCGACGATCCAGATCTACAATCGTTCAGCACATGGCAGTTAGCGCCGCTGCAATTTTAAGACACTCGTTTTGGTCATCGCTTCCTCAGACGTCAATTGCGACACCGACTTTAAATTTGCGAGATGCTCTGCACCACGGAGATTTGCTGGCCCATGGAGAGTGAAATTCAGAAGCGATCATCAAGCTGACTTTAACACCCGCTGATCCAAATTCGTACAAACTCTTTATTAGAAAGCGATAGTGCTTAGCCGAACTTTCCACAAACTACTTCACCGGATGATTGCTGCGTTTCTGAGAGAATACTCATCAGCCTTAACATCATCCATATTACCAACCGCTCCCCTCTAACAAAACCAATTTCATCCTTCACTCAAAAAGCTGCAAAAACATTTCCCCACCGACTTTTTCCATTACGTTTTCTTCAACATCATTAAGATCATGCCTTCGTGAGGACATGCATCAGCTAGCCCAGCTATGACGCAATGCTGAGGTTACGCTCAATTCGAAATACTTCAGCGCGAGACGTAACATCTCGGTCTACAAATGAGGTGTTGGCAATGCCCGGTTGGTAGGCCTCCTTCTGTTCAAAGCGCTGCACTACCTGCTTCGTTTGGTCATGCGCCGAACGATGGTCACGCCTTTTCTTAAAACGAGGTCAGCGAGTGCCGCTGCTTTATCACCCCGTCTATAACAGATTGCATTTCTCGTTCACGAACACAAACAAGCGCTCCACATATACTTCTTACAATCCTTACAAGTTTATTTTTCTGAATTCTAACGCAGTGGCGATATTGCTGTGATCGGTGGTAACTCAATGATCTTTATCAAGACCTACCTACCTGAAGAGAAAAAGGAAGAGATTACAACTTAAAGTTCGCTTTAACCCCCTTATCGCTAATGGATATGCATGTCGTTCGCGTTGATGGGAACTGTAGATTTAGCCTCTCACAAACGAGCAATGGTGATCGCGTACGAAAGTCATCTCTTTTTCTGTTCGCTTCATTTGTCTCAAAAAAAGATTCGGCCCTATCTACTTGCAACAACTCACAAACCTGCAGTTCGTTTTGCTTCGGTAAACATTATCCGGCCGTCCCAACTATCCTAACATTAAACTCCTAGTTCGCTTCGCCTGCCTTAATTTAAAGCTCTTCGGACGGCTTCTCTTAGTTCAGAGCGGAAAATTCTGTCTTGCTTTGCTCCTCTTAACACAAAAGTACTCGGCTCGCTTCGCTCAACTAACACGGCGGTGTCGATGCACAAGTCATGGAAGTAGAAAATTCTACTGTTTGTTTGACGTTAGCTCTTAAGGTACTGAAAGAAAATAGGGTTCTTTTTAGGGGGGAACGGGGGGGGGGGAGAGTAGGAGGAAGGATGACATGCATTTGAAAAAAAAAACAGCTAAATCTGGAAGCGATCATTAAGATGCATGAAGGACACCAACTTTCGAAGGTCAGCAACCGGATAAAAATCTCTGCCATTAGGCATCACTGCGACACCGGATATATCTAAGACTTGCATCAGTGGATGCGGCTGCGGAAGCGATAACCATCACAAACTGGAAGAAAGCGGATGGTCGGAATCTCACTGGCTTTCCAGATGTTGGCCACCCTCTTTTGAGGAACGATTTCGGAAAGACTCCGTATAAGTTGGGGGGATTCACCTTTTAAATAACAATATGCAAGCGGTGTGGTTGAAACATGCTAGCTNCATAAGTTGGGGGGATTCATCTTTTAGATAACAATAGCGGTGTGGTTGAAACATGCTAGCTGCGAAGAAGGCAGTTCAGAAACAGTCTGCATGAAAATATCCGCCGTCCTAATTAGAAGTATTTATGAACGTGTAAGCTTATCGCCAAGATAACGACTGCGACGGAATCTCCCGTCAGTGGAATCGAGGATCAGGGTCAAAACAAATGTTGTCATGATCTCAGCTGGAATAACCAGCGAAGAAAAGATCCCCTCGTTTTAGTCAAGGACCAACCAGGCAGTCTGCGGCAAGCATCTCGAAGATCGTGCTAGCTTACAAGCTCAGGATCATCATTGGACGTTTCAAAAGGATCCTGTAGCAACGCATAAATCAAAAGCGGCGCACCACTGATCTCAAGTTCAATTTTCCCAATTTACCTCAACTCAGCAATGATGCACATATTCGCTCAGTTTAGTCTCATTGATTGTTCGTAACAGAGTGCTGAACCGTTTCGAGCCAAATTTGAAAAAAAAAAAAAGAATCTGACCACATACTCCACTCGTTGTATATTACTAATGACAAAGGCTCCACGCTAATTTTATTTAGAACTGCTCAATGCCTCAGCATTATTTCAATGTCAGTGGCCGTAGAACAACTGCACCATGTCCATAGTTTATAAGATATTCTGGACAACTGAAAGAGGGATGCGAACCAAGAAGAGGGAAGGCGTGGTAATGAATGGAACGAGACAAGAAGAGGATACAGTGGAACAAAGAGAGCATAGTTAACGTGGATGAATATGGAGCGTCGAATGCGATTGATAAAGTGATGAGAATGACGTGAAACGATCGACAAGGGTAATGGTAATCATTTTGCCCCACGAAACATAGAAGTAACAGGAAGATTTTATAAAGATGATGAGAAATTTGCGTAGTACTATTTCGATGCTCAATATCTGGGTTGAGACCGGAATTCGGTTGCAGCTTGTGACTGTTTTGGTAGGCGATTATGTGACAATTTGATAGGATAAAGCTTCATATCAAAGCACTGCGGGAAGCATTGCATTTGGTAGCTCAAATTTCCTTCCTACTCATAAAAGGTTTTGTTACTATTTCCAAAAAATATACAGTCGTCTGAGGACATGCTTTCTGTACCGCAAACGTCAATGATAAAAACATTGAGCAAAAGGAATGCTCACTAACAGGTCACTGTATTTTCATGCAACAAAGAATAGGTGTTTAGAAGTGGTGTAAAGCGCTCTTGGCGTAAAACGCTCCTATCAATGACCCCATGAGCTAGATGCTATGTAAGATGTCTGTTCAACGATGTATGAAGTTGAAGTGACATCAAGCACTGACAGCAAAGTTCACTTTAGGCACTGGTGAATGGACAGTGATGATGAAATTGCCAATGGGCGTCTAAACGTAGCACCGCCACAAACAGACGGCATAGTTCCATGTAGATTAATATGACGCACCTTTACAGATTTTGCTGCCCTGACGCATGAGTTCAACGAATAATGGAAGAAATGTTGTGCGCGGAAGCGGAAGAAAATAAGAGGCCAGTTTACCTTGACAGGACCAATATGGCGAGGTGAACTTGGCCAAGAAATCTGGTTCAGAGCATTTTTTACAGCTGATGTAATCATTGGAAGATCAAACATTATGAAGATTGTGTAGGCGGTAGTTGATATAGCGGATAACTCAACGCACATCAACCAATAATTCAGTTGCACTTCTAACAGACCTAATTTGTTGTTATAGAACAATGAGGCAAAGCTTCAATAGCGCTGGAAGCGTAGCGCAGAATAGGCATCATGGCTTCACAGTTCAGGAAGTCATTTTCTCTAGCACAATACACACCTACAACCAAATTAATAAGCATTCAAAGAGCATACTTTGAGAAGGCATGCTGGCGGCGTCGAAGCCAATCTCAGAAATATGTACACGATGTGAAGAGGGACGGGCTCGAGTTGCCGCAAGCCACGCATCCCATGGCAGCCCCTCGACGTGCTCGAAGTCCTCGTCAGAGGACATCGCACACGGATTTTTGGCAACGAACAGCCGGCACGGCGATTTGGTGTGAAACGAATTCTGCGATGTCACGCCGCCGTCTCTTACGCTTCAGAAACATGCCGAACCCACCGACGCGAACATCTCGCTATCGAAGCACGAACAACTTCACCAACTCTTCACGATATTTAATTGTTGCGTGTGCCTCTTTCAACAAACTGTTAAATGAATATACTCACTGCCTGAAAGTATACATCAGCAATCCACAGTGGAATTCGATGGGCATTACACATCGGACGGTGAACGCTATATCACGTTTTCCATCGCTGTAACAACAGATTGGTGCCAGAGGGCGCATTTTTCACATCTTTTCGGTTAATAAGATAGTAGAAGTATGCTTGTTGAGGGGTAGTGAATGTCTTCAGGCATAAATGCTAACTACAATACTTGAACAGGGGATCGCCAACCATGATTCACACATGCTACACGCCAACATGAAAAAAGACCTCTAAAATGCCATCGAAAATTCGTCCGGCTGAGCGTTTTCTTTCAGAGCGCTGAGGGCAATTCCTGGAGTGTTTGTGAGGAAAATTAACGCCTTCTACCCCCTCGAACAACTGCGAATTTCAGTACGCATCAATAATCGCATCGACCGAAAATCACGAGTAAATGAAACGAACCGACAATACGGTGCCGCAGCGGAAGAAGATCGGAACGTCACGCCACAACTAAATAAAGGAAAGGAAAAAGCGACAGCAGAAATACCACACTCCCCGCGACCGAACTCAGAAACCTTTGCGAGAAAAAATGAATCGTTCCGGCAGGGCTCATTTTTATGTGATTTGATCTTGTAGTGAATGAAGCTTGCCATAAAGCGGATATTCGGGGAAATTCTGACGCGAAATGAACTCTTTCGCATACGGTAGCCGCGATTTTTGAATTACTACATTAGTTGCTGCAAGACGACGGGATTTGAAAGGATATGGACGGGGTGGGGAGTGGTTTGTTAGTGGCCAGAGGCCTGGGGGG
>JAARMF010004966.1:0-13164 GCA_022844705.1 Toxascaris leonina
TTTTTTTATTAATCCGCTGGTGGATGAATGGTTATTAGGTAATTGCACCAAGATGCATGTCAGGTGATCTGTTAGGTAATTATTAGGCAATTTCTCGAGGCAAATTATTTCAACTAAATGTCCCACAGGGGTCGGTAGCTCATTGGTGGAGCCTTCGCCTGTTAAGCGGGTTCGATCCCCGTCTGATTTCCCAACGGATCGCCAGAAGGCTGACCACCAGGCGTTCCAAAAATCTGGTCACAACAGTTGTCAGCTGCATCGATACAGGAGTAGATGAGGCTACAGCTGTCTTGTATCTTGTATCCAAATTTCTCACAAGAGGAAACCGCCTTCTTATAGCGATCGGAAATCGCATTTATGTAAATGGATCTTTCCGACGAAAATCACCGTTAAAGGAGTACGACTCGGCATGTGCATTAGATCTAAAGCGTTTGTTGTTTGCAGAATTCGTGCTCACTATGACAATCTCGTTTGAATGCTTAGGGGCTCTTGTAATCGACTGTTTGCTAGGTTGGTTTTTATTGGCTCGCTTGCTTGACCTCTCATCGTAGGTCAGAGAGTTGGCAGCCCAGAGTTGAGACAAAGCAGCTGCTTCATTGCTTTCTCGATAATCTCACAACTGTCCGCTGTAAGGCGTTCGTTGCTTTAAGTGATGAATAGCTGCGGTTCACTGTGGCACAAAATGACTCCATGCCTATGAGCCTCAGGCTAAGCAATGCTTAATCGACTCCAGCGTTCATAGCTCTATTGACCGGGCGAATAGAACAAATGACATTAATTTTAAATTTTTTATTGTTGACGCACAACGCTAAACACAGTTGTGTACAACTTTGCTGATATACGGCGAAACCTATTATATGAGAACAATTACATTGGAGACCATTGCATTAAAACGCAATCGCGCAGAGCGCTAAACGCTATTACAATATTCATCAACACACATCTCGGGGGAAAGAACACGCTATATAAGCCGGCAAAAATTTATATTGAGTGCCGCTACTCACTCCGCTTTTAAATATTAAAAAAAAAATGCGTGATGGTTCCCACTGAAGAATAAACGAATAAAGATGTACAGCAACAAGAGGATTCAGAGTAGAAATGGTACAATGGGATGATGGATTGTGATTCAACGATCAGAAAGACCGAACAACAAAGCCGAGACAGACAAAGAGAGAAGGGCTGCAATCTAGAATAGAATGAGTGACAAGACGGAGGATAGATCTATTGCCTTAGAAGGCTCAGGTCTCGTCTAAAAACAAGCGAGGAGCTGATTCAACAATTCGTTTTCAACACTCAAGAATCGATTGAAGCTGAGGACGTTGTTGACGCGACCGAGGAACAGCATGGCACAGCGTCCAGCTTATTCCTTCATCGCCTTGATACGTTCCGTCTGAGCTTCCAACTCCTTCGCAATTTCTGGAGGGAGATCAGATCCCACCTAAACGTCACATTGATCACATTCAGAAATCTTATCAAAACTGTAACTGCCGAAAATAGTTCAAGTTAACTGAAATCAGTCAGAAGATTGAAAACACGACTCATAATCGCAATGCACACAATCAAATGGTTTTTCTTCTCATCAAGATGGCCTTATAAAGCAAACGATGAATGCATCCTCATATTGTACTCTAATATCCTGATTGGAGTTATCTAAGTTCGTCACCTTCCTTCAGAAATGAAACAAATCTTTTCCAAAGGCCTTTCAGATGAGATAATTATATCTCAGCACCCTTTGCAGCGACCTTTTGGAACAAACTATTTCCGCTGTTTGGAACGAACTGTTCCCCCAATAAAGGTCCAAGCCAATTCCATTGCAAATAGTTCCAGTAAGATAATGTGAGCTTCAAACTTTTGTCTGAAGAAGCCTCAATCTTTCTCACCTGGTTTTCGAAGAAAGTTTTGGTTTCCACCATATCCTCCAGCCAATAAGACTTGGGGATCGACATCAATTTGTCCCAATCGACGTTTGGTAGGCCTTCCAGATTGATTGTTCCTAAAATCAGTGATTGTTATTGCAATCAATTCTCCTCCCCTCACGTACAACATAGTCAACTGACGATTTCAAAAATGCTTAAACCCATTCACCACCAGGTAATCAATATTTCGTAAGACAAAGTCAAAAATACCCTCTCTACTCACATCATTCAAAACAGTTTGCTAAGTCTTTGATTACAAACGACGGGAATCGCATCGTTATTCGTATATAAATCGTCTAAAATTAGATCTACATATGAAGGGATAACGAATCTTGAGTTCGTTCGTTCAAGGAAATCATAAAGAAACACTTTAGCGAGCAACTAGGAAAATACATAACCAGCATTTCCTGGATGAATTTCCTTACCCTTCTTGGGGATGAAGCCAATTGGAGTCTCTTCTGCGATTGTGTTATCACCACTGCAACGCCGTAGGATCCAGTCGATCACACGAATGTTATCACCATATCCCGGCCATAAGAATTTGTGATCGGCACTCTGTCTGAACCAATTCACGTGGAAGATCTTTGGCACCTGTAAAATACGATCAACTTCGTACACCTCAAAGAAGATGAAGATTCTATTCTGAAGAAATGAGTACTATTCATATATATTTGTTCAGTTGGGAAAATAAGTGATCTAGTTTCGAATCCATCCTCAACGAACTTTTCACTCATCGACACTCGAATAGATTCAGACCTAAAGCCTCATAAAATCTAAATAATAGCCATCCAAATCCTGCATGTCATTTGTACAGTTTTACTAGCAAATCACCCAACTGTGTTCATGTTTTCATCGTTTATCGTAAATGAAAAGGCCTATTACAAATGCTTTGTCTGGAGTCTTAATCCTTGCATATCAGCCACTGATCTAATGAAAGTGGGAAGAAGTTGGGAGACGAGGAAGTCGAAGTCCTGAGATTTACAACACCCTTCTCTTCGCATGTTCCAACTCACTAGGAAAACGAATCTTTCCCCATTTTTATAGGTTTCGCCTGTGGATTTCGTACCGTAGATATATTGAGAGTGGTCTTCGTTTACTTTTAACTATACAAACTTTTTCCGGTCGTTTTTAAAAATGCGTATTTTGAAACCAATCGTCATTGAGACCTCTAACTTGGTATCGAAAAACGTTGGGTAGGTTAGCGGGTAGGACTATCATGAAGAAACTTTAGACAATAATACGTACCTTGTGTGGTGGCTGTCCGAGCTTCATCCAGTGGCGCATGTACCTGCCAAAGTTATATCCCATGAATGGACGCATGGCCATCGGGTCATGCATTACCTGCTTGCCTGAAATATCCATTCGTGCTTAGTGCCGATACTTTTGAATCTTTTAGGCAGTGCAGCGTCACGGGCTGCAACTGGCGACTAATATAGCGAAATTGCATTCAGCCTTCTTTTTCGCTGCGTGTTCAACGACAATAAGGACATATTTTCTCATTCTTTTTAGCGACCTTCTCTTTCTAAACAAAGCTTTCCCTCTCAAAAATCAAGTTAAAAATCAAAACAAAATAACAATCATACCAGTATGTTCAGCGGCAGCCGTCGCCTCAGATTTCACGCATGCACCAACAAAGATACCATGCACCCAGCTGCGCGACTCAAACACCAACGGCACTCCCTCAGGCCTGAAAAGAAAATAAAGTGACTCAACGCATTCGGGCTTTTGCAGATAATAAGTCCATGTTTCGAAGGATCTAATCTTTGTGTTCTACTAAAGACAGCTACTTTTTCAAGCTAATTAGTAACTACAGCAAGCTTTGATACAGCGGAACTGAAGCTTCCAGCTCCAGCTAAAAGTGTCGAAAGTCGACACAGTGGGCAAACGTTCCAAAGCTATAGGCCATTTGATAAATAATGACCGCTTTATGCCAGATTATTTAATATATTACACATGATCGCTTGTATGTTTAATGACGGTCTCTGTCAATTTGGTGAAATCGTTGCAATCGCATTCCCTTGTTTTTGGTTACTCTACACGAAATCATCCATCAGCAGTACTTCAAGATCGAGAAAAAGATGAAGGAACCTGCNCTGTTTTCGGTTACTCTACACGAAATCATTCATCAGCAGTACTTCAAATCGAGAAAAAGATGAAGGAACCTGCTATACCGCGTTCTACAGGAAGGCATGAATCAAAGTGACTCGCTTATCTTTAATATGTTTACATTTTCCTGTCAAAATTCATTAAAGTCCGCAGAATTCACGCAATCAGGATTTCATGGAGCTAGAGCGATAGCTATGCGCGCTAAGTTATCAGAATAAGGGACATACATACCTTCGGCCACCGAAAATGATGGCATCAATGGGTACACCCTCAGGCTTTTCCCAATCTGGATGGATGATAGGGCATTGACCAGCTGGTGCAGTGAACCGCGAATTTGGATGCGCTGCTTTGCTCTCATCACCGATATGCCATGGCTCACCAAGCCAGTTGATCATATCGACTTTCTAAACAAAACGAATGATTCATCTTTCATCGTTCGTCGTATCAATTTTTAGATTTGGAAACGTATTTGCGAATGAATCAATACGTTTCCATATAACGTTAGACTTTTTCCGTTTATTCCATAGAAATATTCGCTGAATACGAAACAATACTATTTCGTTTATATTTTTATTCAATGCAAAGAGGATAATCTTTTTCTTGTTTGGAAACTCAGAAAGATTACTTCTAATATTCGCTATAGTTGAAAGCTATGAAGAAGAATTGCGGCAACTAATTCTTTAGTGATTATATACGCTATCATTCGAGCGTAAACGTTTAAGCTCTCGTAAAATTATAACAAGAGTAAAAATATCCTATACACAAATAAAATTGTAATTCATATTGAAACAGACGCTAGAGAAAATCATCGAGGCATTTTTGAAGATCACTCACCGGGTTCTTAATTTCATGCTCGAGACCTTCCCAGAAGAATTCGCCATCGGCCGTCTCTGCGACGTTTGTGAAGATCGCATTCTCTTGGAAGCTCTCCATAGCCATTGGGTTCGTCTTGTGTGATGTTCCTGGTGCAACACCAAAGAAACCATACTCTGGATTGATCGCGTAGAGACGTCCATCTGCTCCGAATTTCATCCATGCGATATCGTCGCCAATGACACGGACCTTCCATCCAGGAATCGTCGGTTCAAGCATAGCCAAATTGGTCTTGCCGCAAGCGGATGGGAATGCAGCTGCCACGAAACGTTCCTCACCCTTCGGGCTGGTGACACCCATGATAAGCATGTGCTCGGCCATCCAACCCTCGTCATAACCAATGTTCATGGCGATACGCAGCGCGAAGCATTTCTTGCCAAGCAGCGAATTGCCACCGTATCCTGAGCCGAAGGACCAAATCTCTCTTTCGGCCGGTCGATGAGCGATAATCGTCTTCTCCGGATTGCACGGCCAATGGTTGATCACCTTCGTGGCGACCGGTTTTGGCTGACCCACAGAGTGTACACATCGTACGAATTCTCCATTGGTCTTGGCAAGAGCCTTCAGCACGGCGTCACCCATGCGGGTCATGATGCGCATGCACAACACCACGTAGCTGCAAACATGAAGGTATATTCTTGATATATTGTGTTGGCTGGTAATTATTGTCACGCTCTTCACACTCTCAGTATTTAGCTGGACTGATAAGGACTCGTCGTCGAAAAGGATCGCTCAGAACCCTCCACTGCTTTTGACATTTTCCTCTTAAAATCACTGCTAAAAAAGATTAGCCTCTCATCTGCTAATGCAGTTGGTCTTCAAAAAAATTTCTTTGAAATTCGTGAGAAATTCCACGAATCTCTACTTCGGAGAATTTCCAAGGTTCACTCAGTGATTCCTATATTTCCCGCGTTTAGAGAACAATGCAGTCTGCGAACGCTCTCAAAATTCTCGGCTTTAAGATCCATATCAAGGCTTGTCATTCGTTCCACAAAAAAAATTCCGGGGGTTTGAAGCTTCTTGAAAGCTCGAAGGCGTCAACTATGAAAACAACTCGTCTATTAATGCATAAGGAAAACGTCTAAAATGATATCCTGCAATCATTTCCTCTAATTCTAATATTCTAGCGGAGAAGATTGTTTTCTACAAACCATTAATATTTTTTTGTTTCCGGTGATTCATGAAAACGATTTCCCCGTAATTTGCATTCTTTAGGAAATGATTTGCCATATTTATTTAGTCGCATCTTATCAGTGCGATCGGATTATCTTTCTTTGTACCGAGTCAATCTTTCGTTGTTTAGATGCTTCAACACGAATCTCCCCACTTTTGAATATTTCTATAGAACTTTCAGGAAATGTGAAAAAAATTTCCGATATTTTTTTTTTGGCTAAAAAATTCTTCCATACTTAGGAAATCCTATTTATTTAGAAGGAATCTGCTAGCAAATCGATTCATAATTTTAATCCATTGAGCTGATAAGTAACGGCACAATATTATTATTATTATTATTTTGTATCAAAATAAGAAATGATTTACTCGGAATCGGTTAGCTCAATGCCGATTTTCGATAGTGGACCGCCGACTGGACCCATCGAATATGGAATCACATACATCGTTCGTCCTAAATTGCATTGCTCATTTTATGTATCACTTCAAATGTTTTTATTCGTTTCCACATTATTCCTCGTACAGTCACATTGTTCGCTAATATTCAACAAAGATAGATAGACTCTTTGAAGCCAAAATTTTTCCAACTCACGAATAAAAAAGAGTTTTAAAAAATGCAAAAATTTTCTATACGATTAGTCGCATGAATGAATGCGTGATGATCGATTACAGCGATCGATGTAATTGCTGAACTCAATCAACTAACTAGCTTATGTATCCTCTTGCTGTATTTAGCCTAAATTATTAAACTTGTAAGCTGAAAATCTAGGCTAACACATTTAAATGACTTTCTTAAGTGCAGATAACGAGAAAAACCAACTAACCAGCCATGCATCCAGGGAAGCGATCATCCAATTCTTTGCCGAACTGATCGGGCGACATCCATTGTCCCATCATCGGCTTAACACCTTCAGGCGTATGGCACACCGAATCATATTTCTCCGGTGTGATCATCCATGTTTTCGATTCAACACGAGCCACATCACGTGGGTCCGTACGGCATAGATAGCTAAAATGTAGAGAAAAAAATGAAGAATGGATCCGAGCGAAAAAAATTCTTCAAGTCGAAAAAAAAATCAACTTTCTCACTGCCCTTAAATTTGTGAGTAGATTATAAAAAAAAGCACGACGAACTTGTTCTTGTAGGCCTTGAGAGGAACCAATACACCACGCTCGACGCATCTGGCAATTAGTTGATCAGCTTCAAGTTGAGAACCATCGCAAATGAAGATCGCGCTTGGTTTCATCAGTTCTGCCTTTTCGGCAACGAAACGCTGCACATGTTTCGGCAGGCTTACGAAATCACCCTAAAACGTTAATAATTTATATCTTAAATGGCAGTTAAGGTTAGTTAAATTGAAGAAAACACCTTTTTGAAAAATGCATCAATGATTTTAACTGCAACTCTTCAGTGTCTCTTAAGCTTCCAAATCTATGAGATGTTTGGCCACTGTTGAAAATGTCATGAACACAAACAGGCCAACTAGATGTAGCCCATCTGCGCCAATTTTGATGGCCGTTGCGCATCAGCGATCGAAAAAGATAGCCGAGAGAACATTTGGTTGTAGTATTTGAGCAAGAGATGGATCTTAATCTAAAGTTGTCTTACCTTAATAACAGGGATGTGATTTTGCTTGTGTGTGACAACCTCGCTGACAATCTGAAATTGAAATAGAACTATATCGAAGGCCATTAAAAAAATATTTAAATTATTTGATATGGGAAATCGCCTCAATGAAAAGGCTGAATTTCTTATTACACCAAATCTTTTTCTCAAAACATTTCGAATAGTATCGATAATAATACAGCATCACTTCCAACTTTTGTAAATTGATTTCCGATCCCGCACAAATCTCTTATCGAGTTGCGTCATATGCCCCAATCGCCAATCCATTTCTAATGTATTTTCTTCAGCATATAAACAAATATGAGTTCTGCTATTGAACAATTAATTGCCTTATGTACATAGTGAATGATGTGTTACAAATTTTTGTTCCTCACATATGAGAAACATTTCTGCTTATTAGTAGTAGTATGATGATTGAGTGAAGTGTGAGCGAAAAATATTTCTTTTACGTAAAAATATTTCCCACTTATAATTTCTTCAGAAAACACTCATCATCAGATGCTCTTAATTTCTTTGCAAAATTACGCGAATCTTTCAGATAGATTCATCATTGCGCAATTAATTCTTCATCGGTAACGATATTGAGAAACGCCATCAACGTTCAACTATTCAAATAAAATATATTCTATGTTGTAGTTTTCATGAAAATTTTCGAACACCAATAAGGATTCTTTTCATAGAATATCACAGAAAACGTTCATTTTCATTCGCTTTCAAAAATTGCCGCAAATTTTCTCTATTGTATTATCTCTATTCTCTATTATCTCTCATTGGAGTATATTTTTCATCGATAAACATTTAAACAATTCATCTTAATTTCTTGTAAGAATCTGATTAAGCTGTTGAAGGTATCACCGCATCCCACAATTCTTTCGACGCTAAACGGAAAATAAAACGCTTGAAATTCTGGAAAATGAAGAAAAACACTTACAGCGAAATCATCATCTTTGAATTCAGAGAGAGAGCGGCACGCCATTGTGTTACCTGCAAGAAAAACCTTTTTTTTTTTGAAAGTTGCGATGCAAAATATATCGGATGACTCCGATGGTCGGATCGACAGAACGCACGGGAAATGAACTACAAATTGCGGGAACTTTTTTATTGATGAAACCAACGATACTACTCTAAATGTCAAAAGTTCTTTGTAGCAAGCTAAAGTTGCTAGTGGAATTGGAAATTTCATTACAGGTATATTCTTACATGTTTCGGATCATCCTTGCAAAAATCCAAAAGCTGAAATAAGAGAAGTGAAGCTTGCACAGGTGTTATAGAAGCCTATTGGAGAATCCAAAGCAAACATCTAATTCTGAGGATAAATTAAAGGTCTCATAGCTAGGAAAGATTTCAGTTGTGAATAGCGCAAAAATATGATCCGTACTAGTTTTCTTATTATGTCGAATAATCGAAAGCAGTTGAATCGCATCAAAAAAGATTATGAATTTGAACGGGTTCATTTGAAAACGATAGGTGAAATGGCAGCGCTTATCAAACTTGTGTCTTCTCTTGATGATCGCAGTCATTTAATGCAATTTCCGAATAAAATCTTTGAACCGTATCAACTATTACCCCCTCCCTCTCCTCTTCCCCATACCCACCCACCATACGCATACAAATTTTTTAGCCCTCAATTTATGCACTAATACATTACTTCAAGACATCGCCTTTACCCAGCTACCATGAAATACTTTGAAGATCCACCACGTCGCCTAGCCAGGTACATCACAGAACACTGCCCGAAAGATTGCGCAAAGAGATAAAACAGAGATCAGACATGGTGGCAGCGAAATTGCGTTCTTCAGAATGGCCAGTTTTTATCGTAGCAATCAAATCTTCACCGATCGACTGTACTGATTTCTTAGGAATGGAAGTAATTCGAGAATCGGTTAGTGGGTATCAAATGAAAGTCGTTGGATGTGGATTCCGAACTTCCAAAGGTACAGCTCCAAGAGGCAAGATCTGCTTATCAAAGCTTCCCGCTCCATTGGATTCGTTGTAACTCTACGACATACTCCATTGTCATGTGCACCCTCGAAAATGAATCGTGCTTGGCGACCAATTGAAAAACTTTCATTTAGACTAACAACGCACTTCCCGCCGGGCATTCAAGATCTCTGTCACCTCTGCACATATTTATTTGTGATATTTCCGTCCGTCCCATAGCTATACGTCCAAATTGTGGTACACCGAATAAAAACCGTCTTAACAAGAATATAGGGGGGGGGGGGNGAGAGAGAAAGAGAAAGAATTTTGAGGAAGAGAAGATAGAGTGTTATAGGGAAAGGCACAAAGTTGGGCTAATCTTTTGGAACGAAAGAACAGGTGCTCACATCAGCAGTAATGTGATATGCACACGACTTGAACAGCTATGCATTACAGTGACGGGCATCTGCCATTGCTGATCGATGGTAATCTTTCCGTTGTAATTCTGCATATATAAATATAGCCACATTTGCTGCATCTTTTTCTCTGGCAATGCAAGTTGATTCGAGAGGTGTAGACTAAGAAGAAGCAATCATTTCCCTTACTAAATGGAAAGCGCAACGTAGATTTGAGGCATACAAGACAGAGTGCATAGAAAATATCGATGACAGATGCGCCAAAGTGTAAAACTACGCAGTAGTGGAGAGGAATGGTGGACCATTTAGACAGCTGCGCACACTAATCCTTCAATGCACGCCTCGCATACAACAATACAGTGAATCAACCAACACTCACTAACCACCACGATAAGCGCTTTCCACCAATACTTTAGAATAGTCCCAATGAAGGCGTAGAAGAGCAACCCCTCGACCGTTGTTATGCCCTCTTTTCATTCTCACTCGAATAGCTAATCTAACAAGCAGACAATATAGCCATTTGATAACGTATCATCGTTCTTCATTACTAATTGAAAACAAAAAATGAATTGTCCTGGAATGAAGCAGTCTATTTCTAGGATCAACTTCAGTTAAGATATCCGCTTGATATGCTAACTGTATGGCTTTACTAGGTTAGCAATTCAACATTTCTACTAACTTATACCATTTTAAACGCTAAACTACATATTTATTTATGTGCCTATTCCTCTGCAAAAAATATATGGGTAAATTAAATTCCAAACATGACCACTTAAAACATAAAACGTATATGGTGTAAAGCAATTGACAAAAGCCATATATAAGTGTATTTTATTTAGAGAACACTTATCAATGTCAATGATCACATAAAAAATGAATGAAAAAATATACATATATAAGTCACTGATTGCGAGATAGGTGATAGATAAAATAACGATAAAAAGTGAAACTTCAACAATGATGAAAAATTTCCCAGATTGGATCATTTTTGAAAACCTAGTGCAAGCAAGACAGATAAAAGACCATCGGGTTCTTCTACATTTTATTCTCTATTTATACATAATTAAACTGAATTATATATATATTAAAAATTGTCGGGTCGACAGTCTCCCTGACTTAATAAATAACAGCATAGTAAAAAAGAGTTCAGTAAGCTTCTCTTCGAATCCTTAAATGCACTACCGAAGTGTATTCATCACTGAGCCATACAATAACAACTCTAATCACCAATCAAGAATAACGATCAAAGAAAGCAGTGCAATGGATATTTCACTAACGATTCGCTGCGCTGCAACGTGCGGAAATCATTCTCACCACCGTAATCTCGCATAAATATGCACGATACTGTAGTTTAGGGAAAAATAATCGCAAGTGAACATAGCGCATCGAACTGAATATCTTTGCACACGCAAAAAAAAAATGAACCGTTAGAGACGCAATAAGTCGTAGACTGCATACGGCTCAACGACCACTATTTGCATGATTCGATCATCATCACCCTATGAGGAAGATCTTATAATTCTCTTCTTTTTTCGTGGCTAAGTTGCTTGAGTCACTGTCGAAAAGTGCTCCGCCTATTCTGTCGGCAATATTTTTTCATCCTCAACCGTCTACTTCAAAGCACCCTTTTCGAGTGTTTTTGAAGGAGTTAACAGTTGAGAAAGCGCTCTCCTTCCTCTCTTTCTAAAAGCATCGAAATAATTTCATGTGGATGAGGATTTTGAGATCACCCAACTAAATCGAACATACATATCTAAATGTGCGATGATGCTGGCTGCAAACGTAGTGAAGTTGTGCCGCGGAGGATAGGAGGGAAGCGGAAAACGCTGAATGCAGGCTGGGAGTGTGTTCGAGGCTTTATATTGAAAGGGGTTGGCCGTTCGCTTGTTTTTTTTTCCGGACACACTTCTGAACGATGACGATTGGATGCATAGTGTTGCGTGCTTGCCTCGCTCCGCCCCTGGCTTCGAACTGCATCTGTACAGCCTACGCAACGCTCCACGTCTCAACGGCCTCGAAGCGAAGAGCGACAGGGTGTCGGATTCGTCAATATGCACGTATGCCTCTGTGTATCGATTCCTCCATGCAGGGATGCTAAAGTGCACCGAGCAGCGCCGAGCAACAACTCATTGCTGAGACAAATTTGCTCCGTTTTTTTTTCGCGATAGGGTTTCATTCCATTCTGCGAAGTTTCGGCGAAAATGCTTCATGGCGATGTGACGTCCATATTTGTCTGCCTGTGTTTGTGGGAGTCTGTTTGTCCTTGAGTCTCAAATTATGGCCCGTAGAAGCTACATAATTGGCCATATCGATGAATCTCATCGCCAAAATCTGTTTTATGATCCCAACTGTCATCAGTTTTGTTGCATTTCGAGTCCATATATGAAACAATTGGCACTGAAAATCGCCTCAAGATTTGCATATTCGATATTCCGATGACGCTGTCAAATATGAAGGAAAGACGAATTCGTGAATTGACGCTTCTTCGTTGAGGATTCGAGGATTTTCGCAGAAATTCTCAGAAACGGCGACCGATTTCGTAGTGATACATCGGCTTGGTCAGCTGAAATGCAGCAATGCACATTGTATCAAAGTTTCTGAAGTGCTTTATCGCACATGCTTACATTCAAATAGCCTGCATTCGAGTGTGCATTCGATTCTCATACTATAAACNTCAAATAGCCTGCATTCGAGTGTGCATTCGATTCTCATACTATAAACGTTTAAAGTCCATACAAAAATTTGGAGCAACACAGACAGCAAAAAAAAGGTTTGCGTCAGTGATGAAATGAAGTGACGTCGAATAACTATAAAGGTCAAGCAATCGTCTTAACTACTCTATCTTATCAATCTCCATATATCACCGCTCAGTTCCTTTTTTGATAAGATAGGGGGGTGTTTCTTTTTAGAGAGGGTTCAATATGTCACAACAATCGATCTTATGCACTTTTCATTTCTTTATTACAATCGGATATGGGCTTGAACACTTTATGATGTTCTATATTTACAGTGTCATT
The DNA here is from genome assembly GCA_022844705.1 of Toxascaris leonina. NCBI lineage: Eukaryota > Metazoa > Nematoda > Chromadorea > Rhabditida > Ascarididae > Toxascaris > Toxascaris leonina. Next base: position 13,046 of record JAARMF010004966.1, read on the forward strand.
TAGATTGACGACGCTTGAAAGAATGTACAACGAGAGGAACATAAAGATAAAGATGATAAGACAACACTTCAATTTCATTCATAAACAATTACCCTTGACACTTTTTTCTCCTTTTTTTT
>JAARMF010004967.1:0-13155 GCA_022844705.1 Toxascaris leonina
CTCATCTCCTTCAATATACAATTTTTCTTAATATTTCCTATCAGAATATTAAATGAGCGATTTTTTATTCTTTTTTTTTCATTACGAAAACATCGATAGAATATTATAAAAGGACAGTTGTCTCTCGTAAAAACTATATATTCAACTGCCATAAATAAATAAATAAACAAATAAATAAATCGATAAATAAATAAACAAGCAAATAAAGTAAAAATAAAGTAAAACAAATGAATAAATAAGCAAATAGATAAATAAATAAATGAACAGATGAATGAATAAATAAATAAAGTAAAATAAATAAATAAATAATTAATTAATTAATTAAACAAATAGATGAATAAATGAATAATAAATAAACAAATAATAAATATATCGTAAATAAATATTATAGATGAATAAATAAACAAATAATAAATAAATAAATGTCGTAAATAAATATTATAAAGGAAAAAAGATAAAATTATCAATTATCGTCAATGAGTTTCTCATTGAATATTGAGTCCATATGATAAAAAAAATATGCAGCAAAAATGCATCCAATTCCACTTTTTGGGAATTTTTCTAAGCGATATTCACGTTAATATTTCACTCTTTATCTGCTCGAATTAGCTAAACTTGATCAGCTTAGGAAATAATCACAATGATAAACAACCATGATTATCTTTCAAACGATTAGGATAATGCCCTTCACCCTATCAGAATCGAACTTGATGCTTTCAGTCATTTGCATCCGAAAAACGATCTAAATTCTGGTTATCTGCTTAGTTTTGTTGCCACTGAAGCATAAGGTCGTCGGCTCGTCTCCATCTGCTGACATCATTTTTCACTAGTCATAAAAAAGATATACATAAATAAATAAAAATATATATATAAAATTAAAGGCACAAAGAAAAATCGCCGCTTTATTGTCGATATTTATGAGCACTAAACACGAGAATATTTACATAAATGACAAAACAAAACAAAAGACATACTTCATACGCCAACGAACATCGCTGATAAGGCAACAAATAAATAAACACCCACAAATCCATCAAATTATATATTCAAATTAAATTGAGTACAATTCAGTTGAAAGATTTCTTCGGCAAAACAATAAATGAAAACTTTGTGGAAGTTCAGAAAGAAATCACAACACGGAAGACCCAAAGAAATAAGATTGATTCGTTAATATTGACAATTATAAATCGCCTAGAAGTAATACAAGAACAACCACTAAATAATGAATGCACCGCCACTTGTTGGCTATCGTTCTATTCCCTGAATTTTCTCATTTATCTCCTCAGTGATAAAATATTTCTTTAGAAAGAACTATTGAGCAATGAAAATGATAATTACCGATAGCTAATAGCTATAAATGTGTATTCCGCTTTTATTCCTCATCCAATACTTATATTCATAACTTTCATTTCCTTTTTGGAAAAGAAAAAGGAATTCGCCTTTTCATTTCCTCCAAATCTCATTCGAAAAGCTTTCTGATTGTTTCAAAATTTGAGTTCCATTATATTTCTTAGCGATTTTCTTCTCTCATTTCCGCTAATAAAGGATTCTTAATTGAGATCGACGCTCATATTTAATGGATCGTTTCCGAGAAAGACTATCTGAAACTAGTAGCCAAGATACGAATTCTTTTTGAGCATGAAGTTGTAACTTCATTGTTTCACAAATCGACTTCCCTCGAAAATAGGATCGAATTTTTTCCGGAAGTAGATCCAGCTTATTTCCGGAAGTCCAACCCACTTCCGGAAATTTTTTTCGATGAAATGAGAAAAAGATCACTGACCAGCGATAACGCTATCTCAGAGATCGAAATAAAAAGTAACCTGACGAACGACTCCACATTAATGTCTCCAAAAAAACAAAACTCCGCCGTTTACATCACAATAAGTCGTTGAATTCCCTTTAACTCCCTCNCCCCCCCCCCCCCCCCCTCCCTTTCTCAAACGATAAGAGAATAGCATCTGCTAAGATAAGTATTTGTCACAAATGACGATAATAATAAACATATGGAAGTGTAATAAAACAATCTCTAATCGTTCTAATAAGAAACACACGGAAAGAAACATATTTGAAAGATCGATCAACGAACGACGAGTGTTATCGAAATGAGAAAAATTTCTCGAAGAATAATATCACCACTTCATTTGTTATATTGCTTAGAGCTATAGAAGTGGATGCAAGAAATTAATTGATTTGGTTGACGATTAGAACTAAAAACTAAAACCATTTCCAATTCGCATTAAAACCATTTCCAATTCGCACTAAAATCATTTCCAATTCGCATTAAAACCATTTCCAATTCGCATCCAATTCGCACTAAAATTATCCCCAATTCGCATTAAAGTCATTTCCATTTCGCAGTAGAATCATTTCCAATTCGCATTAAAATCATTTCCAACTCGCATTAAAAGCATTCTCAATTCGCAATCGTAATACTACTTTTCATTGAGCAATTAGCAAGCTATGAAAACAATCAACTAAACAATAAGCACAAATTCGCATTTGCGAATATCAAATTCGCACATCATATTCTCATCAAAAAAATAATCAATCAATAATAAAAAAGAAAACTAAATAAAAACTAAAACAAAATGAGTGAAAATATCACAACACTTTACGAGCTCATAAGAAAATGAGACCTCTAAGGTGAATAGCGTCAACGTTATTCAATATCATATCCTGTTGATCTTCATTCAACTCAAAAATATAATCAACACAAAGCTTCATCGTGAATAATTGCAATTAATCAATTGACCACCCACCCACAATCATTGTCTCAAATTTACGATCTTCCCACTGGTGAGTAACGGATAGACAAAATTTCCCACATCATTCCCACATTTTCCCACATCATTCCCACAAAGCGAATTCCCACATCATCGCACAGGTGGAAATGAAAACGACTTTTCCTCATTTCCAACTTTACCTGTCAAGTCAGTGATTGTTTTCATGTCTGAAACTACAAAGTATAGGTAGCATCCATCCCCATTGCCATCCTAAAAACTGGATTTCAAAGGAACTTGAAATCCCATCCGAGCGTATATCAATTTTTCAAAATCTATTTGAAATAGATACTGTTGAAATAATATGAGCGATAAATATGCTCTCAAGGCACAAACGCATTCCGTTAGAACTGATTGTCCAAGAAAGATTCCTCTCCACAATTCCTCATCATAATAAAGTATCCACTTTGATCTGCAAATAAATAGTATTTTAAGGAATGAAAAATAAAGGCATTGCATTCCCTATAATAATCGCCTATCAAATAAACAATTGCCGTCACCACAATAGCATCACCGCAATAAGAGATAGCTCTCACTTCTATCAGAATGGAGTGGTCGAGAGAAAATCGAAAACATTGTTAGCCTTTTTTTTTGGGAAACTTTGCGCCTTTCTATGTCTTTGCCCTTGGCCTATTTTGCTTTCTCCACCAATCAACCACCGAATCACAACAAGTCATCTGCTCATACGAACTTGCTTGTTTCACACACTAGCTATTTATAAGCTTTATAAGCTGACCTCATATATGCTCACAAACAATTCAACTATTGCCCTCAGATTTTATGAAATAACTTTGAATAGCATCACACCTAAGTAACCAGTAAAATTATAAACTGACTGCAGCCTTTAATAAGAAACCAGCTGCTCAGATTCGGCTCTGCAGTGACTGCAAAATGTATAGTGTCAACCCCATCGCCAACTCTATAATGCTTTCGACTATTTTCTTTCCGCGGCCTCAGGTGCGTTAGGACTACCATCAACGGTGGGAAAAGCAGGTGAATGACAAAAATAAGAAATCCCCCCAGGCTCTACCTGTCCATTAACGAAAGATGACAATAACCCTACCTTGATTACAAGAGCATCCTTACACTTGAGTGACGAAAGTAACATCTTCATTCTTCGATGTGGACGGAGTGCCTGCGTTTGTTGACTCAGACGGTGGACTGCTACGTAACGACAAACGACGTCGCAATGGTTGCAAGCTACTTGCTGATATTGCAGTCGTCTCTCCTTTCGACTGCAATAAAATCATCCTTTTATGTACACATTCTTTGACTTCCTATCAATAATCACACATTTTCAGTGAAACGAAACGCGATACCTCATCATGTCCATCACCTATACCTATTATCATTTCTTCCGGAAAACACTCACCTTGATAAATACCTCAAAGATCAATTAATTCCCTCTTCCCTCTCCCCTTCATAAACATCGTCAGCGTAATAAGCAAGGGAATTTCATCGGAAAATGTAACGAAAAATCTGCAGTCATATTAGAACAACCATAATTTGAATAGAAAAAACGAACAAAAACCATAATAAAAAAATTTCTCGACCAGACAATTTTAATAATTTTTAAACCATATAATCTACAAAAAAATTGGGAATGAGGCTGAGGGGTAGGGGGGGGGGGGGGGGGAGTATCACAATGACCTGGATCCCTTATTCGCTTCTACTAAGAGTCTACTCAAATCCTTCATAAAATGCTCCCACTTGCTTGACATGCGAAAGGACAATCTGAAGAAGAAAAAAAAATGCCATGAGCAATTGCTGTGAATGCACTTTTGCTTCTAGGAGAAAGAGAAATTTAACACGCGCTAATGAGATTACACAAATGAAGAGGCAGACTGAGGTGTTATGACGTGCTACGACATTATGACGTGTTATGACGACATCGCCGCTTTAATTGTTATTAAGCTTGCCCACATATCCTCTTTTAAGACCCTATGAGCTCATCTCATTGCGCCTCCCCCCCTTCCCCCCTCCCCTCAAGATATAAGGAGCTAGCAACAAAAACTTCTACGTAGATATAAAAACCTACTGACAAAGTTCAACTGCATCAACAAAAGTGTAGATGTGGGTATCGGACGGCCCATGGGAAGCGAATCTCTACCAGTTTGCAAGGCTGATAATATAGCTGAATAATGAACTGACCTTCAGGCGTTTATTAATCACCAAAAGAAAAGGTCATGGATCCGAAGCAACGAAAAGGCTCACCACATCTCAAGCAAGGCAATGCAGAATAGTCAACTTAACCCCACACTACGATCGTAAAGAAATAGCAATTCGCGTTCGATCGCTTCGAGTTTAGTGATGGTCCTCGAATTTTTGGGGGACATTCATAACCTCAAATCAACTCACATCAAAACCTTTAATAATTTTTCCGACACCCAGTGCTCTTTGTCTTCAAAAAAATCCTCACAGTGTCCTGAACTATGAGGTTATTTTAGGACAGTGAGGTATCGATCCCCTTATTTAGTACCCAAAGTTACCAAAAAGTTATCCAGAAATTACCCAAAAGTTCCACGGCAATAATCGAACTAAAATGAGTCAACAAATCACAGCATGCAAAAAAAAAAGAAGAAACGGAAAATGATTATCACATGATAACATGCAATTGCAATAAAGAAAATAGGTTATATAGAAACATAGATGAGAGCATTATGAAACTTTAACGCCCCCCAATATCAAGCTTTTGCTTAAAAGCTTCCATGCTCACGCATATGAAGCTTAAAGCCTTCATAATTAATCAACCTTATGAAAGGGTTTAAAGTGGCTTTGCGTCGATGCAAAATGTATGAGCATGCACGATGGATGGATGTTTTTAACGGCGCGCTCTATCCTAGACAGCAATCAACTAAGTGACAGCCATTCACCGTATTCTCGCTTTATAACCCCTATGAATAGACATTCTCCTCAAGTAATATGCTATGTGCAATGCACATCGGCATTGAGGTTTATGGCTGGCTACTGAAAACAAAAAAAAAAAGAAAAAACAAGCACTATTCTATGCGAACTGGTAATCCGTATACTCTGCATTTCAACGCATCAGCTTCAGATCCCAACTTTCAAAAGCTTTCCGAAAATTCCTCTCGACTCTCGAACCCTATGGCTTTCTCGCAATTCCGCTCAGATGGGAACGGTGATCTGTGAAGCCAAAGTTGCCCTAAGCTGAGCGAATGCCCGCTAATTAGACTGATCGATTTTCAACAAATTAGGAAACAATATCTGCAAAGTGTGCTTTTATTTTAATCTCCACCATAAGATCGAATGAAAAAAAAAAAAAAAAAGTGTCCATAGCAACTGCTCTCACCATCTTTCATCAATTTAAGTGCACTCACGGTCCAGTACAGAAATTCCCAGTCTTTCAAGAATGCAGCAAACAGGACTAATCCTCTACTCCACTCCAAGATTTCAGGTCCGTAACAGATTTCGGATTGATGACATCTTGTTGGAATGGTGCAACATATTATAATAAATCAAGGAAGAAATGAACAAGTCAAATCAATTTCCTCAACAAATTTAAGCACTTCACTTCAATGTTGTTTATTTCATTAGAATATTAAAAAAAAAATATCTACCTACGACCTTCGTATCCTTTCAATGGCATTCAACAAAATATCTGCGACTCGTTCTCGATCATCAACGAATCCATCGGAATTACTCATAAGAAACTCAGAGAGAGAGAGAAAAAACAATCCAATAATTACAATATGAGAAAAGGTCATCATACTTTACGAGATTGCCTTGAGGTGGATGGTTGTTGGCGATCACGAGATTTGCCATTCGACATTTGTTGATGTCGACTGAACATGCGAGAGGGATCTGTGCTAGATGGGCAACGTATTTCACCGTCTTCGTCTATTAAATATTCGGGTAGCGAATAATATGAAGAAGAACGTGACAATTCGCCTCCTACTTCCAATTCTTCAATTGGTCCGAGTACCGCTGCCTCCGAATGCTAAAATAGAAGGACGAAAATAAAGTTATATATATATATATATATATATATATATATATATACATATATATACTTTCCCAGTACTACATCATATGCTTTCGACAACTTTCTTCACCTTTTCACCACCTCTGCCGTTTGATGTCTAACGAACTCACAAGTGACTAACGTCAATCATCACAACATTCCATCTGCTCGATTTTCGCAAATTCCACCTCTTCACCTCTAGAATGTCAGCTGTTCGACTATATCACATTCTAATAAACAATACCGGAAAAAATCATCCGGCAGCCGAAAAAAAATTGTTGCCTTACAGATCTTTAAGCCTCGGAAATCATTCGAACACATAAACAAGTTATTTCTGGGCTATCCTCAACCAATCATTTAACGTCTAATCATTGATGATAACAATGATATATGAGTTGATCCACCCATATAATCGTTCTAGACAAATATCCTCCAAGTTAACCACCTAAGCACTAATCAAAGAAACAGACACCACCTTCCAACATACTCTTTGCATAATCAATATTCAAACAATACTGAAATCCAGTACTTTCCATAATATTTAATACCGCACCTGTTTAATTTCCATAATTTAATATTAATTGTACCTGCTCTAGGCAATCATCCGCAGCAGTAATATCAGTGCCGAACTTCTCGAGAAGCGAGTTCAGATAACGTTGCTTCACTTTGTATTGACGCATAAGCTTAAGCCGCTGTTGTAAAGAAAAAGTCCGTACCCGATTCATCTGCCTCTCATAACTTTCCCATAATTGCTCCACTCGACGAGCACCATAATCTCTCAGTCGACACATCTGTAAAAACACTCTCACGATACATGCAACACCAAATAGCTTCCCATAAACTTGGGAAAACAATTACCCGCTAAGCGCTTGAAGAAAATATGGGAATTTTTGGGAAAATATGGGTGCTCGTTTATGCGGCGTACGACTCCTTAGCCAGCTGCAACGGAATATGTAGAAATTGGACAAAGCTATTGTCGGACAAAATGGACAAAATTCTAAAACACGCTAACAGGAGACATAATTGTTTCTGCAGACAAGTACACCAGCCGGACATATACAATCAACAAGCTCAGCAACCAACAAGAACACATTTTAAAGCAGTAAACATTATATGAGGAATATGGTGACTTCCACACCACAAGAAAATTGGACGCTTGCACCAACGGCAATGCCAATCTCCCGAAGCTATCCAAGTTTATAATCCCAACTTCATTGACAGCTAACTTATAGACAGCTAGCTTTTCCCTTACTTTCTCTACAAGGCTACACTGCCAACATTCCACCACAGACCAGGTAACCCCCAACTATTGATAGTCACATTCATTTTACAACATTTTACAACATTTTACAAAATAAATTCAATCCTACACCTAAAATACTAGCCAATCTATGTCTACATCATTGAAACGCATATCCATATATAGTATCACGGCTACAAATGAATAAACCTTTTTCACAAACCAAACATCCACCAAATATCCCCATAATTTGGGATCGTTTTCATGCATCACATCTTTCCTCCCCATTAGGCATATCTATCTGGTGATATATCCACCGGAAATGAGCGACCACATCTTTCGAAGCACCGAAAATACTGATCACATCTATACAAAACAGGCATCTATTCAGTACAAATAAAAGCAAACTTTCTAACAGTCCTTACAACATGAACCTCACGAACCTGTTGGTTATAATTGTCACGGATATTGTCCAGATGTTGCCCCATAGTTTCCATTTGTGCAGCACGATAGTCACGAAAACGTTCCACCTGACTAGCATATGAGGCACGCAATTGTTCCACCTGAATACCTCTTCGATATGGATATCAAATTCCAACAAATTTGATTCTGTATACTCCCAGCTTCATAAAACTTTCCGGAATTCCGCACACTCCTGATTTCATGCAAGTCCTCCGGAATCCCGTATGCTCCCAATTTCATAGAAGCTTCTGTGTATATCTGCTAGGCCTGAGTCCCTACATGCTGTTTCTCCAATCTATCGAACCAAGGAAATAACGCCCTCTCCAAAAACAGTCCAAAATTTTTTCCGCCCCCCTTTTGACATCCAAAATCATCCCTTTCTCATCTTTACTCTTTGTGTCTTTCATACTACTCTCTAATCTCTTCCCCAAAGTCCTTCACAAACTTCCCTTCTGCTAACTAAATGGTACAGATTAGGGAAGGAGATGCACCTCTCTGACATGGGCAGTTAACACTCCTTCAACAACGGTGCCTTCGAAAGAGCAAACAGCTGTTGCTAGCTTGCAAATCAAACCAATCAGCGAAATATACTTTGCATGATCCCTCCCCCCCCCCCCCCCCTCCACCCTCTCAACACAATCTTCCAACTTAAAAACCCGATCTTTTCTTGTTCGATGGAGGCACACCTCTCAGTTACCTAGCATTTGAACCCCCACGCAAAAAATAATACTACGTATCTAAGCCACAGCAAATACCCCAGACCTAGCCAACCTATAAGCTTATTCAATATCTCTAACCAACTATGCGTCATTGCAGTCTCGCTATCTGATATGACATTTTCTCGTCTCTACCATTACAGCACCGTTCCCTCCCGAATCCCGAATCCCCAGTATCAGCGTTCCCGCAATGTCTTCTCCATCTAGCCCGATCAAGAGCCTCTTCTCGAGCGGACGTCCTAGCTGTACTGCGGTGATCCTAAGTAGATATCACTTCGATCACATTGAACGTGATCAGATGTGATATCTACCTAGGATCACCGCAGTGATGCATCAGACATCACATCTGATACGATAGATAAATGCTTCGGTCGGCGATTCGTCACTTCGTCTACCACCGATCAACTATCACTACTCAGTCCCATTATCACAGCCGATATATAATCATATCACTTAACATCTTTGATATCCACATCGTTGATCTGTTGGTGATAACCAAAGAGATAACCAACCTGTTGGTGATAATTCTCACGGACATGATCGACACCCTTATGATAGCTCTCATGAAGACTTAGCATCTGCCTTTGACGGTATTTTTCAACCGCTTCGACCATATTTCGCACACGCGATAACCGTTCTAAACATAATCATTTTGTCGTCTCATACAGCTAAAAATCTCGTCAATGCCACAAAATGATGCTTTCGTCTATATCCAAATAAATTTATGTGTGGTACGTCAGGTATGGTAATAAAGCCTTTGCTGATCGGATTTTGCAGTAGCATCGTATCCGAGAGCGGGTAGTATCATACTCGGATCTCCGATATGATTATCAATAATTGATTATGATTATCAATTGATTATCAATAACTGATTATCAATAATAGACATTAAACGTAAAAAAAAGAAAAGATCGTATAAAGATGTGAAATCGATCAAAAAAAGATCATTTTAGTATGCTTAGAACAACACATCAAGCTTAGCAATACGCTTAAATCTATCCTAGAAACAAAACGCTCATCCTGAAATAATCCTGGATCGCATATGAATATCCTGAAATATTTCCGGACCACACACGAGTTTCTCGGAAAATAAAAACCAATTCTTCGAAGCATATAAGCTTTTCCCCAACTGTCGCATAAAGTCAACGCGTCTCTAGCCTATATAACCAAATTCTAATGCTAAAACAATATTTGAATAGTCATCTGAAAAGCGTTTCTGACAATATAATAAACGGCAACTACAAAGAGATATAATAAAAAATAACCCTAACCTGTTCTACGAATCCACCAAAGACCCGTCTTTCTACATGTGATCCATAAAATATTGAGCACAAATGACATAGCACATAGCAATAGAGAGGCGACAACCGAACCCCAGAATACCGATTGAAACAATTCCAAACTATACCAATATGAATAATCCAAACGGAAGTGCACAATCCTCGATGCATTCCCCTTCAAATTATGTTTACATCCACTCCGCATTGCCCTTATTCACATATTTGAGATTAACGTTGAAAAAATAAGAATTAATTTGTATTTTTCATGTTTTCTAAAATCTGTGAGATAGACCTTTGAGCTAAGATCTCGATAAAACCGAGGAGGTCTAAGCAAAAAGTGAAGAAATTGGATTCCTGAACTCTTCGGGATATCGTTTCACACTTAGCACTAACCCTAACGGTGCTTCTTCCCCTCTTCTATCTTTAATAAGGGAATAAGATCGCATTAAATTCGACAATCATTTCTAAAAATATTCTAGCAAGTCAGGAACAAGACAGCTCCAAAGAGCACCAAAATCCCTTCTATAATACCTACGCTTCATCATCTTCAACGAAACCATCTTCAATGAACCCATAAAACCATATTCTACACTAACCATCTTCAAATTACTTTCATAAGAAAAAAAATTACCGCTTCGTTCGAAGCAATACAGCGATAGCGTTCCACTAGTCGTCTATTACCATGTTGGATAACTAGATTCCCACCGAGAATAATACGATACGAATCGTTGCGAGACCAGCTCATCTGTACTTGCTTCCTTATCGGTTCATATCGGCCAATCAACATTTCCGGTCTCACCAACCACCATTCGATCATTGGTGGTGGATTTCCAAATGCTTCACACTGTAGTATCGCCGAGTCACCGTGTCGTGCACGAACGATCTTCCTACCACTCGTATTCGATGGCACTCCTTTAAAATTTCGTGTAAAACGACGTACCCCGTAACAACAACCTTTCTAACGTCTGCCATATCAGCTAGATCAATGTCACGAACTCAGCTAGATCATTGTCACGAACTCAGCTAGATCAATGTCACGAACTCAGCTAGATCATTGTCACGAACTCAGCTAGATCATTGTCACGAACTCAGCTAGATCAATGTCACGAACTCAGTTAGATCATTGTCACGAACTCAGCTAGTCTCGAACTCAGTCTCGAGCTCCAATCTTTCTCGGAAGTAACATTTCCATTCATCATCATAGAATAACCCTCCAAAAGTTTATGCTAAAACAATAACCCAATTGAATATTATTTCTGCTTCGATGCTTCACGTAGGAATCTTTTTCTACAGACAGCAACTACACCACATTACGAGGCAAAAATTCATGAAAGATTCACAGGATCACCGGGTCCAGTAATTCATAGGCCCACCGGGCTCAATAATTCACCCGTCCGAATACTTGTTCAATTGTTTTATTCATCTTAGCTAATAGAAGAAGCAAAAAAAAAGAACCAACCGATAGAGCAATCGAATGTGTAGACGTCACTACAGTTCAGTTGTGGCCTATTCTCTTCGGGCAATTCATTCAACCAACCAATAAGGCATTCATTACAATTCCACGCATTTGGCATCAACTTTACATCACGCAATTTCTTTGCTCTAAAAATAAATTAATTAACCATCAAATGACCGAAATTAGGCAAATCACAGAAATGGAATAAATGAAAAATGAAAATATAAATGCCAAAGAAGCTGATAAAATATGCGCTTTTTGTTATCCTCTCAATTGACCGACCGCTCTCATCAAGTTACCGAAAAAATTAAATTTAATGAACAGGCCCTCGGAAATTCAATTGACTTTACTGACTAAAAAATTTGGACGCAAAAAAACTTTGTTATTTGTGGCCTAGGAAGAGAAGGATGTCAATAGCATATTAGATAGCCTATGGATCGATGCCACATCAGGATACAGACTTATTCTACCTCGTATATTGCACTCAGCCGACTTCCACTATATTTCGATACGAAACCACTCAGCGCATAGGTAAACAACCCGACACGTGTACGGACGACCAGACGTACAAATAAACAATCCGACACACAGACAAACAGTCAGACACACGGATAAGCAGTCCGACGCACGGACAAGCGACCGAATGTGCCGACAGGTAGTCAAACACACAGACAAACAATCCGACACACACGGACAAACAACCGGACATAAGCATTAATGTGTTCGCACATATATGACACTATCTGACTTTGGTAAAGCAGTGCACATAAACACCTACTGATCTAGCATTAGAAACGGTAATAACCACAAGAGAGCCATTAAAGTCTACATATTTATGAAATAACTGCGTAACCGCAATAATGAGTGAAAGGTCTACAACAAAAACGACCTCTTGNAAAATGGTGCGAAGCGGCGAAGTAATAGTTTGTTTGCGAGAAAAAAAGGAATGAATTATCGCAATTTTGAAAGAAAAAAGAAAATTGCGCACACAATTTCTGAATACGAGACAAAGGGGGGAATATTTGAGGAAAAAATTTAATGATTTTAGCGCACTGCACTTAAGAATTTAACGGAAGGGCGTTGTATGTGGGGGGGTACACTGCGGAAAAAATTATGTCCAATTTGCGGAACGACAACACAACTTCGCCAGCAATGTCCCTTAAGCAATATTACTCTTCAGGGGTTTGAAATTCGTGCGCTATTTTTAATAAATTATTATCATTATTATTGTTATTA